>SNQJ01S0015316.1:114799-127317 GCA_010110895.2 Picea sitchensis
AGAACCAATTTTTGGGTACTTAACTGCTGCAGATATCTGTAGTTGAGATGTCCAAATCTTTCATGCCAAAGCTTACTCAAAGCATCAGCATGTGCAATGAAAGAGGAACCTAAGGAAGACTCAAAAGAAGCAAACTTATACAGACAAGAACTATGATCTACTTTTCCAGATGCAACAACAATGTCTGGATTTTGTAGTTCTCGGATGATTACATCATTAGGAGAAAACTCTACTCTTTTCCCATTACCAGAATGACAAATCTAATATATAGAGAGAATATTTGCAGAGATGTGAGGAACAAGAAGAACATCATTAATGCACCCTTTATCTAATTGCACTATGCCAGATCCAAGAACATCCAACTGTGTAGAGTCTCCAACTGCAATCTGCGAAATGCTACATTCAGATGTAGAAGCCAACAATTCATGAGAATGAGTCATGTGGTGTGAAGCACCAGAATCAAGTATCCAGCTATTTGAATATGCATACAAAGATTGAGCTGATAAAGCATGTCCTTTACTAGTAGAAGAAGGTTTTAGTACTGAAATTTTATGCTGCTTCATGGCTTCATTCAAAGCTTCAAGTTTCAACCAACACTTAGATTCTACATGCCCAAGTCCGCCACAAAAGCTACAGGTGTCATTTGACTTATTCTTCTTTGTCTTGGAGGAAGACTCGCCAAACTTGGAAGATGGAGGAAATGGTTTTGTTTCTGCTAAGACTTGGAGGTAAACTCACCAGTTGGAGCAAAATTTTTCTTCTGCTTATACCGAGTCTTGTGCTTAGTTTTGGTGTTTTGTGCCACAAGAGCCTTATTGTTAGAGCCAGAAAGAGCATCTAATTGAGTAAGATTAGATTGTTCTCTGGTAAGACGCTCACAGAAAAGCTCAAAGGAAGGAATTTTAAACTCACTTCCTAGTGCATCCATAGTAGAATAAAATGCAGAAGAAAATACATGATAAGGACCTTTTAGCTTGGATAAAATTAAGAAGATGCACTCTTTATCTGATTTAGTTTTTCCGCACCCTTTTAGCTGAGCCACTAGTGCCCTGAATTTGGTGAGATAGTCTTCAACGGATGCATGCTCATCTGTTACCAGTGATGACAACTCCTCTTCCAATTATAGGGCTCAAAATTCATTGATTTTTCCAAATAAAGAATCCAACTTGTCCCAACTTGCTTTCGGAGTTTTACAATTAACTATGTGGAACAACAAGCTATCCGACACATGTAAACCGATGAGGCCCATGGCTTCATCAAGTTTATTTTGATAGGCGAACCTATCGATTTCCTTAGTGAACACAGGTTGAGCCACGACCAACATCTGCCAAATCCCTTTTGATTGCAACAACTGTTGCATCTTACGTTTCCATGTATGATAATTATGGGGAGTTAGGAGCTCAACAATCCTTAACTCTACCATTTACAATAGATAATACAAAGAAAACACAAATTTTTGTCTATGTAATCTGTTTACAATAGAAAGGTTTGGAAGCTAAGCCTTAAATTAGAGAGTTCCAAAAGAACTACTTTACAATTTTTAAAATACCAGTACGTATTTAAAAAAAAGGCTAAGGCACATGTAACACGGTCTCCACGGTATCTCCAGTTGGAAAACACGGAGTAATGAAGATATAAAGTAGAAAAAAAATGGAATTAATGAAAACAATCCCAGACCACCGTCTGTCGTCCTTGACAGTCGTTGACTTACTTTGTAAAGTGGGCATGCTGCTTGTTCTTTATCTCCTTCGACTCACTGGGGTCGGCCGACGACCCAGAGGCATTCACAGAGTTGAAGGTGAAAGAATTGGACAATATGGGGATGTGCACGAGAAACCCTGGATCGTGGACAGAATGAGGTATGAAACCTCAAATTCATGGATATGGAGAGCGACAATGTTCAAGCTTTCCTCGGCGGCGATATTGAACTGGTTACCGGATGGGCTTTCTTATTATCTACCCAACGAAGTCCGACCGGACTTGGAGTATGTTACTGTCGTGGGGCACAGCCGCGGTGGCAAAGTGGCGTTCGGGTTGTCCTTGGGTCTAGCCTCGGAGAAAACAAAAGTAAAGATGTCGGCCCTGGTGGGGATAGACCCAGTCGATGGGAGGGGTCATGGCCACCAAAATGAGCCGCCTATTCTCACTTATAAGCCCCACTCCTTTGACCTTCACATCTCGACCTTAGTGATCGGGTCGGGCCTGGGGGAGAAGTAGAACCTTTTAGTCCCTCCCTGCGCTTCTGATGGGGTAAGCCACCGGGAATTCTTCAGTGAATGCTATGATACCTCAGAAAAATGAGAGAGGGAAAGAGGAGATTGACCGGAAGTAAAAGGACCAGCGCCTTACAAACCTGAACAAGCAAAGTTCTAGAAGAGAATCCATCCCCCTCTTCAATCCGATCTGGTCGGATCAGGATCTTGAAGCTCAGGCAACCTATGAATCTCTCATAAAAAACAGAGAAGGGTTTTGCAGAATTAGCAGGCAGCCTACGAATATCTCATAAAAAACAAAGAAGGGTTTTGCAGAATTATCTCTGATACCATGTAGATATTGAGAGAATACAATATCACAGGCACAACAAGATAACTGCAAAGACCAATAACCTTCTACAAAGGAGAGAATGATATATTAGATCAACTTACTGATTACATTGAAGAGCTCCTCTATTTATAATAGGATGAGAAGAGACAACATTGATGAAGGTAGATGGATAACTCTCTCATGAAGTAATGAGACAAGTATATGGATGGGATAAGTCAAAGAAGCACATGGTGATTATCCATAAACAACCAAAAAAGGATGACATGACATACCTATCTAAGTAAACTTATACATCAACAAATGTGCCTTTCCAAAAGTGCTTTTATTTACTCATCTAGGATGGCCATTATATATATATATATATATATATTTAGAATTATTTCTATTAAAGCGCATCAGAGAGATGTAAGGCACTATTCTATGCTTCCATTACCGAGCATCAGAGCTAAGGGTTGTGCCATCAGAGATGAAATTCTTTCATTCTTTTGGTTTTATAGCTTATAATAATAATAATACTTTATTTTTAAGGTCATAGTTAAGATAGACACAAAATTGGTGTATCAGACCCCCTCCGCCCAATGATTTTACTAGTAAAGTCTACAAAAGTATACATACCCTACTCTCTTCTGGATTTGAACATGTGACCTCTTGATTTCTAAATATAGCTTAATTTATAATTATATCTTATTGGAATATTCTATACCCTACTATAGGAAGGAGACTAACTGCCCTATTGGGATATTATATGCCTACACTACTTTATAGAGGCTAGTATTTCTATTTTATCCTTTTATTTGCCTACTATTAAGATGAGCCCTATTGTGTTATCCATATATTTTATTTACACTCATGAACACTTTTTCCTCCATACAACATAACACATTCTCAGAGGAACCCTACAGATTACATGAACCCTATAGATTGGATAATCTCCTTAGCTAGGGTAGAGATAGAGTCTTGCACTATTTGGCTATTCTATTTCTACTATAGTATAGTATTCTAGTAGTAGTATTATAGTAGAGAGTTAGCTGAGTTAGGGATTACTTTCAGAGATAAGCACATCCTTATTAAATTTATAAATGAATTTTATCTATTTTTCCATTTTGAATATATACAAAGTTATGATTTAGAATTTATTTTAAATGTTATAGTTTTAAAAATAAAACATAAAAAATTAGTTGAATAAATTTCATTTTGAATAAAGAATCATATCATTTCAATTTGTGTAAAAAATGATTTCTATTAAAAAAAAATGGTCTTTTTATAAAAATTGGTCTTTAAAATGTGAGAGATAATGTAAAAAGATTAATGATGATTTAAATATTTTTTTTAATTTAAAGTATTTTGTATAATTTTTTATAATAATATTTAATAATTTTTTATAATATTAGAAAATGATAAAAAAAAAAAAATAATGATTTAAATATGATTAAATATTTCTTTTATTTTAAAACATATTTTGTGCATATTTTAGTAATGTTTGATAACGATTTAGTATTCCTTCTACTTTCATTTAAAAAACGGTTTTGGTTCTTTTTGTCAATTGTATCTTCTCATTTTGTGATTGCATTTTCAAATTAACTAAATTCATCCATTTATTTAGTTTTCCAATTTTAAGTATATACAATTTTATATGTAAGTTACAACATTCAATCTAATTCACAAAGCTAAGTTTTCATTTTGATATATGAGAGTACACTTTATTAAGAAGATACAAATATCTATTTTTTATTTATTTTTATTTCAACATGTATATATATGTTTTTTCTTTGTGAAAGTGAAAAAGAATATAAACATGTGTAATATACCCAGTCTTTTCTTTATGAAAGTGAAAAAGAATAAAAACATGTGTAATATACCCAGTCTCCAAGTCGAGTCACATTACTACAAAAATGATTTAGCATATTTTCATACCATTTAAAAAAATTGCATACACGCAATATGCCAAATAAAACATGCAACTAACAACATAATAAAAACCCATGGATGCAATAAATAAAGCAAAAACATCACATTCAAATATTCATCTATATAGATGAATAATCATAATAAAAGAAAAAAAACTTATATGTTTATAAAATAACAAATTGGATGCATATGAAGGACGTTCCTCCCAGCCATAGGCTTATTGTTCATTTTCTCTCAACAACAAGACATCCTCGAGTTGAGACTACAAGTCCACAAGGATATATGTTGCTCTTGGTTTTCCACTCTCCACATTCATCAGCCAAAAACCCAGGTTCTACTCCAACAACAGTTCCAATCCACCAGCTCTCTCCCCTACAACCTACGCAACCCAAGGAATGGGATCCCCCTTCAATATACACAGTCTCTCGAGCCTTCCCACTTCCATCTAGGGCTCTAGTGCACTTAGTTGACAAAGAATATCATAGTTGGGGACTCCAGGAATTCTCAACTACTCCAAGAGTGTTCACAACAACCTTCATAAAGATTTTGAGCCATTTCCTCAATAGGAAATGCTCCATAAAGACACAACCCATTTTTACAGAAGCACCGACCACAATTCTAGCATAAACACAACCTAGTAATGGTTGCCTTCAAGCATAACATGGCCACTATTCTTCTCGATGCTCAACTCCTCCCTTATTTCTGCAAATTTAGCATGTAAAATCTCTCCTCTTTTTCCATTTGAATTTCCTTTTCTCTCATGAATGTCGACTCTCACTCTCCCCAATGTTAATTGTACTTCATCCCCATCCTCCCAATAACTAAGTGACGTGACTTCTCATACCCACCCTCTTACATGAAATCAATGATTGAGTGTCTAACATGTCAAAGGGAGGATTACATGTTAATGACAAATTAACTCAAGAAAATGACATGGGTTTCCCTTGGATCCCCCTTTATCCCTCTCTCTTGTGAAATCATAGCCCCCCTATGTTTCCATCCCTCTCAAATCATAGCTAGTGATTATTATTTTTATTAATTATTTTAATATACCATTTACAGAGTTTGGCCCTCAGCCATATTAATCAATATGGTATCCTCACCCAATAATATCAGCTCACCAACCTGAATCACATTTATACAATTACATTATAATTTGTGGGGACTAAAACTGGGGATGTTACAACATGCCTATTTTATTTTTACAATAGAGATACATATGCACTATCTTTCGATTTTCAATAACATTCGAATGAGAATCATGTTGTGTGGTGTTCTTTATTAGCAAAATAGAAGGTTCATAGTAGAAATAACATAATATAGCAAGATTTAGAGCATAAATGATATGTTATGATATAAATATGCAATTGTAGAAGAACGAGAATACCACAAATAAAAAATACCTTTATTAATGAAATCAATGTTCACTTGCCTCTTTTAGGGGGAAATTTTAAGATGAGTAGACTTCCAATCAAAATATGCTTCATAAGACATCCCATTACCTTATTGTAAGGTACCAAATCTATTATAATAACTGAAAACATAAATATTGCAGAGAATAACAATAGAACAACACAATAGATGAAAGCACAACACCAAAATAATACCTTTATTGATAGGAAACAATGTTCACTTTCCTCTTCGAGGGGGAAACCTCCAGCAGAGAAACACTCTATTACAATAATTCTCAAGAAAAAACTTCTCATGAATCCTACTCTTATTTATACTAATTCTATCTTCTAAAGATCATTTTAGAGGAATATCCTTCTAGAAGCGAAAGCTTCTATTAGGTCTTCTTACATTGACTTATTCTGATTTATTAAATATGCCTTATTAACTAAAGTCATCCTTTATTACATGGGGATGTATTATTCTATCTATGTGAGGGGTTAGGGAGGTTAGGTCCCTAACATACCCTCCCCCTTGAAAAAGAGCCTTGTCCTCAAGGCTTCATATGAGAAAACTGTTGCAGAATGGTAGTTGGCTCTCAAGTGGCATCTTCTGGAGTTGTATCTTTCTAATTCACTAACACTTCCTTGATGGTGCATTGAGGGAGGCGATGCTCACGTTGGTCCAAGATTGCTTGTGGTTGCAACCAAATGGAACCTTCTTCATCCAACCCATGGATATTGGTTTGAGTTTGACACTTAGTACCAATCACCTTCTTTAAGCATGATACATGAAAAAAAATATGGAGCTTAGAATGACTAGGCAATGCTACCTAGTAAGCCACCTACCCCACTCGCTTGAGAATTGTATAAGGACCATAAATTTGGGAGAAAGTTTCTAACAGTGGTCCGTTTTGAATGAATTTTTCTTATAGGGTTGCAAACAAAGAAACACCTAGTCCCCTTCAACAAGTTATCATTTGGAACAACCTTGATTTTCTTGTTGCTTCATGCGATTTTGAGCCATGGCCAAATTGTCTTTTAGGGTCATGAGAATGGCCTCACGAACTGTGAGATTTTTTTCAACCTCCTAAAGATTCGATACGCCTAGCATGTAGGAGATAACTGAAGGGGGATTTTTTCCATATAATGCTTCAAAAGGAGTCAGGCAAGTAGCAGTATGGTAAGATGTGTTGTACCACCATTCAATGAGGGGTAATAACTGAGTCCACTAAATCTGGCATTCATATGAAAAACACCTTAAATAGGTTTCCAAAAACTTGTTGACAACTTCAGTTTGGCCATCATTCTGGGGATGATAAGTGGTGTTGAGATGCAATTGGGTGCCCTGGAGACGAAACAATTCTTACCAAAAATTGCTGGTAAAAATGGGATATCGATCAGAGACAATAGAATGAGGCATGCCATGAAGCTTGAAGATATTATCCATGAAACTTTGATCCACCATGGATGTTGTTAAATGATGTTGGAGAGAACATAAATGAGCATATTTGAAAAGATGATCAACTACCACCATAATGACTGATTTATTTCCTAATTTAGGTAAGCCAACAATGAAGTCCATAGAAATATCCTGCCAAATAGCCGAAAAAATTGAGAGAAGTTGTAGTGTTCTCTAGGTCTTGACTATTTTTCCATTTTTCCATTGACAGACATCACATTTAGCCAAAAAGGTGTGAACATACTGTTTCATACCATCTCGGAAAAAATAATGTTTGACCCTTTCATAGGTTTTCATGAACCCGAAATTCCCAGTTTTGGGGGAAACATGAAGCTCCGAAAGAACTATATATTTAAGTTATGACTGCTCGTTGAGATACAAATGACCTTTATAGTGAAGCTCATTATTGTGCCAAGAGTAACCGAGAGAAATTGGAGAATTTTCTTGCAACTGTTGGATAAGGCCATAAATTTTAGGGTCTTGTAGTTGTTCCTGGTGAGCAGCTTGGAGGCAATTAGGCACAATTAAGGAGAGAGAAAAAAAGGATCCTTCATCTTCTTACTTCCGGGAAAGAGCATCAACAACCATATTTTATTTTCCCTTCTTGTAAATTATCTCATAATCATATCCAAAGAGCTTGGTGACCCATTTTTATTTCTCTAGGGAGGAAACTCGTTGTTCCAAAAAATATTTGACGCTCTGATGATCTATTTTAATTTGGAAGCATTGGTTTAAGAGATAAAGACGCCAAACATCCACATATTCACATATTTATTGTCCCAAATGGTGCTTCGAAAGTTGTTTGCTGGTGAAGGCCACTGGTCATCCTTCTTGCATGAGAATTGTGCCAATTCCTTTCCCGGATGCATCACAATCCAGGACAAAATTATTTTTGAAGTCGGGAAGGGTCGGGGTAGGAGTTGTGCACATAGCCTCTTTCAAAGCATGGAAGGCTTGATCAACTGTAGGAGTCCAGTTGAAAGCATTCTTTTTAAGGAGAGCAATTTTTCCATAATTCTTAACAAAATTGCGATAATATCCTGTTAAACCTATAAAATCACAAAATATCTTGAGATTTTTGGGGCAAGGCCAATCCTGCATATTTTCAATTTTCTTAGGATCCACCCTTACACCATCCTTGCCAACAATATGACCCAAATACTCCACTTCTGAGGCTCCAAAGGCACATTTAGATTGTTTGAGATAAAGTTGGTGCTAAGAAAGGAGATGGAGAACTTGATCCACATGGAAAAGATGGGTTGTCCATGTTTTACTATAGATGAGAACATCATCAAAGAAAACTAAGAAAAAATAACGGATAAAAGGATGGAAGACATGGTTCATGAGAATTTGGAAAGTAGATGGGGAATTACATAGGCCAAATGGCATGACCAAGAACTCATAGAGTCCCTCATGAGTTCAAAAGACCATCTTGGGAATGTCATCCTCTTTCATGCGTATCTAGTGGTACCCAGAACGAAGATCAAGTTTAGTAAAGTATAGAGTACAACTCAATTCATCCAATAGATCATCATTGATAGGAATGGGAAACTTGTCTTTGATGGTGAGTTTGTTGAGAGCATGAAATTTGGGAAACATGCACCACGTGCCTTCTTTCTTGAGGATCATGAACACAGGATAAGAATAGGGGATGGTACTAGGGTGGATGACACCCACGTCGAGCAATTCATGAACAATTTTTTCAATTTCATTCTTTTGGGAAAAGGGATGACAATATGGGTGGACATTGGGAGGAAGATTTCCCAGAACTAGAGGAATGGAATGATCGTGAACACTACAAGAAGGGGGAAGGCCATGGGGAGTAAGAAAAATATTATGGTGTTTGAAGAGTATAGATTGGAGGTCAGGATGCAAAGATGGTGTCTCAATGGTTTGAATGGCATTGAGTTGGGAAATAATTCCTAAATGGCCTTTTTTAAGGATCTTTTCCATTCAATGGGAATTGATGATATTAGGGGAGCTTGTTGTGATGCCTTGGAACTTATACTATTGGTTGTTCTATTCAAATGGAATGATCAATTCCTTAAAATGCATGAGGATGGTGCCGAGAGTGCATAACCATTCTACACCCAACACAATGTCACAACCACCCATGTCGATAGAAAACATATGAGATTTCAGGTTGTACTGACCAATTTGGAGACACATTTTCACAACTCCCCCCACATTTAATGGAACCTCCATTGACAATCATGATTTAAAAATTATTGACTACATGGATATAACAATGGGTTTCTTGTTAAATGTGTCAATGAATGAAATTATGAGTGCTACCAATGTCAATGAGAATGATGACCTTCTGATTTTTTATGTAGCCATTTAGATTGAGGGTTTGGGGAGCAGAGAATCCAATGAGTGCATTTAATGAAATGACTAGTTCAAATTCTGGTGGATTAGATAGAGGAGTGATATGAGCTAGCTCAAGGAGATATACTACATGAGAAGCCTTAGTATCATCATCAAAAACATCCTCAGAGATGGCCATGAACAACTTATGTTCCTTACATTTGTGCCCCGAAAAATATTTTTCATCACAATTATAGAAAAGACCCTTGAGTTGGCGTTCAACCATTTATTCCTGAATTAATTTTTGGATCTTGAGAGGGGTGAGATGAGGGGAAGGAGTGGGAGGGAGAGGATGTAGAGGGAAATAATTTTTGTGATGTTGGGGAAAAATAACCTGTTGGGCTTCCTTGTCACATTGAGTAGCTTCCAACCAAGTTTGGGGGTGAGTCATGAGGAATTGGGCACGGATTTCATCCTTGAGGCCACTGATAAAGAATTCTTTGAAAAACGTATCAGACATGACCTCTCTTATGAAGGCTAATTGTGCAATTGTTGTGATAAAATCTTCCATGGTACCATCCTGTTTCAATTTTGTCAAACGACCCAAGAAGTGTGTATCAATGTCAAAGCAATCATAAAGTTCAGCCACAAAGGATGTCTAAGCTACATATCCTTGGTGTGATTTTCGATGCCATTTCCACCATTTCCAATGTTCAAGATCCAAATAGAGGACACTGTAACAATTTTTTTCTAAGTTGTCAGTGATGCCATGCAAGGAGAAGTAGTGTTCCATTTGAGTGACCCAACCAATGGGATCTGAGCCATCAAATTTTTTCACCTCCACTTGTGGAAGACGAATATCATGAGGAAAAGGGTTGGACTTAAACTACTGGGAATTGGAGGAAGTTATACCTTTGAGTTTAGAAGGTGGGTCAGATGATTAATGGAGTTTGTGAATGAGAATTGTTTCCAGGACCTTGGCAGCAAATGAGTCAAGATGAGATTCAAGGTGGGATTCAAGTTGGTTGCCAAGGTGGGAATTTATTTCATTCCTCGGTTCCTCTTTCATGTGGTCAATTTGGGATTTGATGTGGGTAGTGATGTGGTTTTCAATAACTTGGTTGTGAGTGGTGGCCATGGTGAGGGGAAAAAATAGGAAGAGGTGGAAATGAAAGGTGGTGGAAAAGGGTGGGTGGGTCCACGGAAAGACAAGGCTAAAAAATGATAGGTATCACTAGGATTAGGATGAAAAGAGGAGTCCAATGGAATAGGTCCCCACTAGAGGTCGTCGGGAGGGGTCGGTACCACTGAAAAAAAGGGTTGAAAAATGATAGGTATCACTACGATCAAGAGGGGAAAAAAAGTCCAATGGTTTAGGTCTCAAATAAGGGTGCAGGAAGGCCCCAAAAAATTTTCGGTTTTTTTCTCAACTCTCGCGAAGTTATACTCTAATCTGAATAATACCACAGTGTAGGAATGCCCAAATTCTTAATGGGAAAAAAGAAGTGTCAAAATTCCCAAATTTTGATCAGGACAAATCTTGTATGTTCCCTTTCTGTGTTGCTTATGTCCCAGGGATTAGGGTTTGTTAGGGTTTCTACAGTCAAGGGTTTTCCCTGTGCTATAGCACTTTGATATACGTTTGGGGTTGAATAGTAGTACTCGACCCAATATCTTAGGGCACCAAGTAAGGAGGGTAGACCATACCCTTAGTCGTACAAACCGATTACCTAGGTACTAGAGAGTATCTTCCCAAGTGTTGTTCTCGTTGGCACTAAAGTAGTCAGGAGGCTAATCGGTTTATCTACAGAGGGGTTAAGGATATCTAGGATGATCTGTATACAGGTGTTGTCTGATGAGCTACCACTCTAAGGGGTACCAACAGGGGTTACAAGGGTGGCCAAAAAAGTGCACTTAAGTACCACTTGTAGTTCCTGCATGTATGATTCCTTGACCATGGATTTATGCACTGAACAAAAAATATTTGTAGCTTTAATATTTCTGAATACATCTCTACCCTAAAAAAAATACCCACAATTTTTTTCCAAGGAAATTTATTTGATGCCATTTTTACGGTACTAGATCTATTATGATAGCTAAAAATGGAAATATTGTAGAGAATAACAGCGGAACAACACAATAGATGAAACCACAGTACTAAAATAATATCTTTATTGATATGAAACAATGTTCACTTGCTACTTTGAGGGGCAACCTATAGCAGATAAATGCTCTATTATAATAATTCTCAAGACAAAACTTCTCATGACTCCTACTCGTATTTATACTAAATATATCTTCTAAATATTATTCTAGAGGAATTTTCTTCTAGAAGTTGAAGCTTCTATTAGGTCTTCTTACATTGAATTATTCCAATTTATTAAATAGGCCTTATTAACTAATGTCGGCCTTTATCACATGGAAATATATTATTCTATCTACGTGAGGGGTTACTGAGGTTAGGTCCCTAACACTTACTTATATTTTGTTATATAGTTTATATATAACCTAATTTGAACTTTCAAATGAAGTAACTTTCTAGTTGGAAAAACCTTCTAGTAAACCATCTTACAATTATTCCTTTCACACTATATGTATTACATGGGCCTTATTTAATAGAGATGGCCTCAATACATAACAACCTATATATATAGTTAGGGGCATTAGGGTAGGAACTTAACATGCCCTTTTCCTTATAATGCAACATTGTCCTCAAGGTTGAAGATGAGGAAAATGATGAAGGATCTCTATTGGTTCCCATGTGGCATCTTTAGGCTATGTATCCTTCCAATATATCACCTCTTGTATAATGTGTTGGTGGAGACACTGCTCTCTTTTGTTGAGGATGGTATTTGGATGCAACCAAATGGAAGCTTATTCATCTAGTTTTGTAAGGAAATTTTGAATAT
>SNQJ01S0015316.1:147139-163619 GCA_010110895.2 Picea sitchensis
TTTTTCCCAATAAACATTAAAAAATAATAACACAGCTCGTGCACAATAGGGTCAAGGAGAAACAACGTTCCAAATATTACAATAATTACCACCAACAGTCGAAGAAATGGACAGACTACGGCCCACGACATTAACACCAGTATTGAAATCTCAATTGATAACTCAAAAAACAATGCTTCTAAATTCCCCTTTCATTCTGGTGTGCAATACTCATTCAATGCATATATAATTCATCCACATAGGTTCTCTTTGCATATGGAAACAACACTCAGCGAGTCGTATCCTTCAAACAATGACTTTGCAACACTGTCATCACCCAAATATTTCCACATGACAGACAATATTTCATTTTCTTTTTAAAATAAAAATAATCTTGGCACTCTTTCTAACATTGCACGGTAAACAAATGCACAAAAACCATGACTAAAAAGAGCACGAACAACGTCTCTACTAAATTCAGGGTTGGCCACTTCCATAGTGTTTTCTCAAATACAAGGTTCGATATTTAGTCATCAACATGGATGCGATATAGGAGGATGATTTGACCAATAGTTTGAGGGTTTGGCCAAAGGAATATCTTCAATAGTCTAGCACCGCCATACATTTCCACAGTCGTATTTATAGAGTTTATACAAGGGCGCAAGAATGATAGCCATGAAATCCACACAATTGAATGGCAGTTAGAGTCTAAACATAATCCAAAGATTTTGAATAGTGGTACCACTCTCATCAAACAGAGAGGAACCAACAAATAAAACTAGAGGCAAGGCAGACCCGAAAACTTCCAAACGATATATTTTTTTCACAGGTAAAGCAACGAAGCAAATATATTTTTATCAATAGTAGGGGACACCCACAACATTTTTAACTACAAATAATTCACATATAAATGCCAAAGAGACCAACTTTTCAATAATCCATACACGGTCGAAAATCCCATATATCGTAAAATTTGGAAATGCACAGACAATGAGAAAACTCAAGAGCCAACTTTTGACTTATTTAAAGAGTAGAGCGAAAAATTCATGGATGGAGCAACAAGAAACCTCATACCTGGGTGTGAACTTTCCAAGGAGAATCGACCAAGTCTGAATACCTCTTCCACGACCAAACAAAGCAGAGCGTCAGCAACCAACAAAAGACCAAATGTGAAATGGAAAGGGTGGAATCCTCGATGTGGGTTAGAGAGACGTGCAATTACTGCATGTATTATCTACACTTACACCTTCAACCATAGCTAGTACGAGAAATCTATCCATACAACGCATAACCCACTAACAATTAATTACAAGCTTGATACACCACCATTTCCCAAAGTCTCAAACTTAACAAATGTGTCAACCTTTGTTTAAAAATCCAATGTGACATATATCAAAGCTTGCTATGGATACCATGTCCCAACCTTTAAACTTCAAATTCAAACAATGCACTCAACCCTCGTAACATGAAATCAAGTTAATCACCACACCATATATTGCAGACAACTTGAAACATGGATTTTAGATCCTTTATCAAACTAAATGCGTCATAATAACACTTGTGAGGGTTATATAATGACAACATCATTTCTCCTTTAATCGCATCGCCCATAACATCGTTTGATCAATTATTTCGATAGTGACTTAAAAGAAAATAAATTGTAGAGCTCATCTCGCAACCAAGTCATAAGCACATAAAACGCATGTGTCGTCTTTCCATCATATCACACAAGGGGTCCCACCTATTAGTTTATTATTAAATATAAATAAATAATAAGGTGTTTCAATCATTTTCAAGTAGATACCCTATGTTTCACTTTTGGGCATCAACATGGTAGGCATGTAGGGAATGAGAGACTATAGGTTGGTTTCTAAGGTAGGCACCTGAGTCTGAGAATTGTTGTTGAATGTTGGACCTTAGACTGGCTTAGAACTTCCTTTTCCTAGGTAGAGTTTATCCCCAACTTGGGGGTGACCCACTGCTGAGATTATGAGCAGTGTGGTCTATGGCTGGGAGGAACATGGAAGGTATACATGCATTTAGTGTTTAATTCACTAAAGATAAGTGTCTTTATGTGTTTGTGAAAATTGTATGTTATGAATTATGATCTTATGTTATGTAATTTCTATTGTCTATATGTATAAATTATTATTATTGTATGTTGTTATTATTCCTCTTAACTATGTTCATATGCAAGATATTACAGTATAGTTAATGGTATTAGAGTGGTAAGAGAGATATTTTTGCGTGGTGTGGCCCAGGTTGGGTGGCTAGGTATGTTACAAAGTGGTGTAACACAACCGACTCCTTAATACTCTTTTAAGGGGTGGGACATCATAAATTGATTTTTCCTTAACTAACACATCTCGAATCATCTCTTCGAGATGATTCATTATCTTCTACTTGCTCGTAGCTTTCTACTGACTGCTACTGGATTCTAAATCGATCCTTGGTTTATATCTTACGACTTCTCAAAGTTATTCAAGCGTTCATTGGTTGAGGGACACATGGCTTCACCTCGTTATTATTAGTTCTTGGTTCCTACCTCCCATAGGGAAGGTCCATCCATCAACCAATCCGACGATTGGATTAACCATCGTCTGACACACAGGTTAGCGGGGAATTTGGGGTTTGGCGCTTCGGCATTGAATGTCTCTTTTCTATCTATGCACGAGACCTCTTGAAGTCCTGAACTTCCGAAGTCCCAGAATATTTCCAAGTGGTTCCATCCTACAGACCTGTTTTTTCTCTTTGCAATGCTACATCCCCAAATTCTCCAGATTCCCAAAGTCCGGGTCTCTCGAAGTCCCAATCACTTCACCAACCACGTTGGCTAGGTGGACACGTGCTAGGAACTGGAACTTAGGAGGGGTCAGGGTGACACGTGTTATGCTCCAATGGGCCTATAGGGTATGTGATACCCACGAATTTGGGTGACACATGGCACTGCAAGCTGGGGTCCACGTCACCCTAGACTGACATGATTCTAACATTCCCTGTATCTCATAATCGAGATCTGGCCATGTAGATTTACAGATCTACAACTCTTGTTACCTCGAGGATTCGACGTTCGGGAGTGTTGCGATGCAAACTCCTCTTCTCTCCCGAAGTGCCCAATCTTCAAACTAAAGGGGATAGCACCACACATCCCCAGTATATCGATGACTGGGAAAGGACTCGAAGGATCCATCGATCTATGGCTCTGGGTCCTTCGTGGCTCCGTCCTTTGGGGTTTTGGATCCCAGTTTAGTTGGTAATATAGGTTCGCCTAACCACCTGGGGAACCACCTAACACCGGTCAACCCTATAAGAAATCGAGTCTCCTGGTTACCTTCGACCAGTATAAGGCTGGTAAGGTTGGTCATACTCCGAAGTCCTGGACTCCCGAAGCTCCGAAGCTAGGAGGACTTAGCTTCCTTAGGCTTAGCCTAAGGTTCCTAGGTATTGATCACATAGTTCCTATCGAACGGATCTCGTTCGCTCGTCTTCCAAACTAAGACACCTCCCTTACCAAGGATTGAACTTCTCTATCCTTCCTGAGCTTTATCATGAAATGGTTAAGGTTTGGGCCTGAAATCCTGGTTGCACAACAAGGAGTCTAAAAGAGGTATCCTCTTCAGACGGACAAGTTCAACTCGACACGATATCTCTAACTCAGTCGTATTCCAGGATTATGTCCCAAGGAGCCTCAAGGTTAAACCGGGGTATACATACTATCAGTTAAAAGCATAGGTTCATAGGGAGATGAATGCATACACACATCATGACCATTCCAAACAGAAAATCATTTATAAATACACATATATATAAACCCATACATTCCACCATTATTCCAGTTCAATACATAAAGCAGGAAAATACTTTTTAGAACTAGATAATGTGAAGAGATTGTTGAAAGGGGTGCTTATTTCCACCCAACCATAGGCTCAGGCACTCCTAATGGATTTACCACTAGCCACCCCCAAGCTACACCATGATGCTCTGTGATAAAATCCTTTCTTCCGTCTCAACGACAGTAGGGATGGAGGTTACTCTCCTCCTCCAGTAGGATCTTGGTGATGGTTTATAGAATACGAATAAAGGATGACCAACCTCATTTATCAACTTGTATCATAACCTTTCTATCCATTTCCTTACAACCAGAAAGCCCATTCCTTTGTTCTTTCATGAACCCGATATCTTAGCCTCTCGTCTCTGCACTATTCGCAGGTCTTCCTCTACCCACCACACCTTCCTTTCTTGCCATCCTCAGCAAGACTGTGTGTGGCTCGAATTCCCAGTCTGTGGTCAGGTCTAAAATCCTTACAAATGGGTGCTATGCCCCATCCCCTCATTAACTCTTGAGGAGGTATTCCCACCTACCAGCCTTACTATAATTCATTTCTAGGTCAAAGGACTATTCTGGTCCTGAGAAATTAAATCCAGTAAGGTAATGGTTTTTTGGAGGTTAACGCAACCATTCCTGATCTCCTTCACCATATCTTTCATAACATTTGTGGTCTCTCTTAGTACACCCTCCCTTCCAACATTCATGCAACACTCATCCATTTTCTAGTAAATAAAAAAATTTACATTCATTGACCTTTTATACAAAGGTCCATCAAATCAAACATTCACACATATTGAGTTTTCCATAGTCTCTCGACCAATATAGTTATATTTACAAACTGGGGGAAACAGGGTGTTACAGTTCCCTCCCCCTTAAAGGAACATTTTCCTCGATGTTCTATCTATAAACATGCTCTATATATACATAAGTGAACAAAAATGGATATGCCTGTCTCATGGCATCCTCCATTTCCCACGTAGCCTCATTTGGGCCAAAGTGTTTCCACTGCACCTTGACCTATGCAATGGTTTGGTTCCTATGTGGGGTTTCCTTCCTGTCTAGTATGCATTGAGGTTCTGGCAGGAATTATCCCTCTGTTTCCACTTGGATCACAGATTAGTCAATTATATGATTAGAATCATGTACATACTTCTTCAATAATGAAACATGGAAAACATTATGTGCCTTTATTCTAGGAGGGAGTGCTAACCTATAGGCTATAGGTCCCACTCTATCTAAGACTTCAAAGGGTCCACAATACCGAGGTGTCATCTTGGCACAAAATCCCATTCTCAGAGAAATATTCCTGGGCCTAAATCTGAGATAGGCATGGTCTCCTGTCTTGAACTCTCTGGGAGTTCTCTTCCTGTTGGCGTAACTCTTGTGTCTATCCTGAGCAATTTTCATATTTTTCTTTATCTAAATCACTTGTTGTTCCATTTCTTTCGGCATGTCGGTTCTGATTGTAATTCTATCCACTAGATTACACCAGCTCACTGGAGTCTTTCATTGTCTACCATAGAGGGATTTGAAAGGGCTCATCTTCAGTGACTCTTGATAACCGTTGTTGTAGGAAAATTCTACCAGTGGCAGGTAGTCTTCCCACTTCTTAGGTTGATGCATTACATGCATTATTAACATGTCTTCTAATATTTGTTTTACTCTTTCTTTCTATCCATCAGTTTGAGGGTGATAGGTTGTGCTAAACAACAATTTAGTCTCAAAACCAACCATCAAGGATTTCCAAAAGATTGAAGTGAATTTTGTATCTCTGTTAGATACGATCTCCCTAGGCATGCCATGCAGTTTGAATATCTCCTTCATGAAAATGTTGGCAATATCTATCACCTTGCAAGTTGATTTGATAGGTATGAAGTGAGAAGAATTGCCCAATTTTTCCACCACTACCATGATGGGATCATTCTGTTTGGCCAATTTTGGTAATCCGATGATGAAATCCATGGAGATGGTTTCCCATTTCCATTCTGGAATTGGTAGAGGTTGTAACAAGCCTGTTGGGTGCCGGTGTTCTACCTTAACTTGCTAGCATTCTAGGCACTTAGCTAAATAATCAACTATTTCCTATTTCAATCCAGGCCAATAGAATTGTTTCCTAGTGGTCGTGATCATTTTCTGATAACCTAGGTGACCAGTATATGGTCTCTTGTGCAGTTATTCCATTATGAATCTCTTCAAGTCATCACAACTTGGAAAATACAATATGTTTATGTAAGTCATTAGACCTTCATCCAACATCTGATAGCCTTCATAATTTAGCCCTGTAGACTCTTGTTTTAGGTATGATATCACGGTCTTGAAGAATGCATCTATTTCTTGTGCATTTCTGAATCTTTCCATGAAATTCGTTTCACATGTACTCACCGCTGCCAGGTGGATCATTTTCAAACTTTTGCTAAGGGCATCGACCATCCTATTTTCCTTTCCTTTGATGTGTTTGATTTAAAAATCAAACTCACTAAGGAGAGCCATCCACCTAGTTTGTCTAGCATTGAGCTTTGGTTGATCAAACATGTGCCTCAATCCATAGTGGTCTGTCATAAGTACAAATATCCTACCCAGGAGGTAATGCCTCCACATTTTTAAAGAATGCACTATGGCATCCAACTCTAAATCATGGGTCATATAATTGATTTCATTCTCATTCAATTTTCTGGATTCGTAGAAAACTACACGTCCTTTTTACATAAGGACTCCTCTGAGTCCTTCCTTGGAGGAATCTATACACATGAGGAAGTCATTATCAGGGTATGCAATATTCATCATGGGTGCATGGGTCAGAAGATATTTCAGTGCCTGAAATATTTCTTCACATTTTGATGTCCAAGTGAATTTAACCCCCTTTTTCTGAAGGGCAGTGATTGGACAATCAATCTTGGAAAATCCTTTTATGAACCTTCTATAGTATCCTGCTAAGCCCATAAAGGATATGATATCAGATACATCCTTTGGGGTAGTCCATTCCATAATAGATATGATCTTGTCAGGGTCTACTACCACTCCTTCTTTAGAAATAACATGGCCTAAGTAATAGACTTGCTTCTTGAAAACGTCACACTTTATAAACTTAGCATAGAGTTGATGCTCTCTTAGTACTTGAAGTACAAGTCTAAGATGTTCTTCATGCTCCTCTTTGTTCTTAGAGTAGATTAGGATATCATCAATTCAAACCAATACAATCCTATCTAGGAATTTGTTGAGTACATTATTCATCAAGCACATAAAAGTGGCAGGAGCATTGGTTAGTCCAAATGGCACCACCACAAATTCATAGTGACCATATCTGGTCCTGAAGGTTGTTTTATGGATGTATTCATCCTTGATTCAAATTTGATGGTATCCACACCTTAATTCAATCTTTGAGAAAATGGAAGCACCCCCTAATTGGTCTAACATGTCATTGATTCTTGGTAAGGGGTACTTGTTCTTTATGGTTGTCTTATTGAGTTGTATATAATCTATGCATAGTCAGAGTGTTCAATATTTCTTCTTCACAAACAAGACTCGTGCTCCCTGTGGAGATGCACTGGGCCGGATGTAGCCTTTTCCCATCATTTCCTTTAGTTGTAGCTTGAGATCAACTAGCTCGGGTGTATTCATCCTATAGGGTGTACTAGATGTTGGCATTGCTCCTGTTGCAAGTTCTATTAAGAAGTCAATGTCTCTTCTCAGAGGCAGAACCAGTACCTCTTCTAGAAACACGTATCCATAATCTATTAATATGGGGTGGTCCTCTAGGTTCGGTTTGTTATCCTCAACAGATTCCAACACCTGTATTGCATATAGAAGAAATCTCTTTCTAAAATACTTTTTCATTTGAAGGGTTGATATTGGTCTCACTGAGACATGCTTCTGAATCCCTTGGAGGGTTATCTTTCTCCCTTCTTGATTTACACATTCTAAGGTTTTATGGTAACCATCCAAGTTAGTTTTATATGTGTCTATCTATTCCATACCAATCAACAGGTCATAAGATCCTATGGTAAGTATGTTAAGAGTAGCTTGGGTGGGCAATCCATCCATAATGAATTGGCAAGATGGTATGACCTCTACTACTTTTCTTTTGGTGCCAATGGCTAGTTGTACTAACCATGGCTTAACATGTCTAACCGATTGCAGTTTACACTTATCAATAGTTTGAGGGGACACATAACTCAAGTTAGAACCACGATCAATTAAAATAGAAACTAGACGGTTGGCAATCAGACCTTCCATCTCCACCACTGAAGTTTGGTGTTTAGCTTGTTTATTATCCAAAGCTGCATAAATCTGTATCATGCTCCTAGCCACATCATTGAATGTGGTATCTTCTTGGATGTTGTATATTCTCATACCGTTCTGTTGTCTATGGGGACAATCCCTCCGCAAATTTTCTTCTCCGCAACCCCAACATTTCAAGGGTTCTCTCTTTGGGTTATCAGTCTTTCCTGGGGTTGATCCAAAAGGTTTATTTCCACTATGTGAGGGGAAATTTTGTTGGTATACACTTATATTAGGAAGGATTACCCTAGAGTCCTTCATATAGTTCTTAAATATTGAGGGTTTGAACCCCTTCTTATTGATTACCGAACTAATCTTCTTCTTCTAGTTCTCGCGAGGTTCTGTCTGACCCCCGAGCTGTTCATAACAATACCTTGCCTTCCGGATAGTGTCTTCTAAGGTATTTGGCTCATCAAACTCAATCCTTTTTTGGTAGGTCTGAGGTAACCCACTAATAAATCGTTTCACTCTTACCTTTTCATCCTTCATGCAGGGTACATACCTCAGTAGTTCAAGGAATTTATTGGCATATTCCTCTATGATGAGCTATCCCAACTTGAGTTTGTAGAACTCTTTATTCTTTCCATCAAAGTATTTCTCTGACAGATACTTCTTTTTGAAGTGTTTCTCAAATTGTTTCCATGATAAGTCCTCTTCATGGATTCCTTTCACATTCTTAAGGTCCTCCCACCAAATGGAAGCCTTTCCATTCAGGTTGAAGATGGCTATTCGAGCCTTCAAGTTTTCAGAGTAGTCATGGACTCTGAAGTACTTCTTTAAACCAAGCATCCAAGCTTCTACCTCTTCCCCTTTCTCAATCTCTCCATTGAAAGAGGGTGGCTTGGATTTCTTGAACTCTTTAGGGCCATGACTTTTGGAATGCTTTATATTCTTCCCTTTCCTTTGAGAATGTGATCTAGTTTTTCTACTAGAACATCCCTCAGAGTTGTCAGTTTCCTTTCCAGAGGACTCTTTCGATGAATGTCATATGTCTCTAGGTTGGACCTTCCTCGAGGTACTCCTCCTAGTGTGTCCACTTATGGGACCACGTTTTTGTATCTCAGGTGGACTTTGACTTCTCTTTGCATGTCATCGATCCACATGATTGGTTGCAAGTCCATGTTGTAGCTGCCTCTATATATCGGATAAGATCTGCAGCAAGACTGCATTAATTTCCATTTTTTTTTCTTTTTCTTTTATCAATCTCTCGTTGTCGCCCTTGCAACTCTGTAATTCGGCCATGAGGCTCCTTACAATTTCATCCAGATCTAGAGGGGTTTCCACCACCCTCCTTTCGTCAGATTATTCATCTCTATTGTGGCAGCCATCCCCCACTTCATGGTGCGTCACCATCTTTTATTCTTGTAGTTTCTCGCTATTGACTCACTGCTTGAGTGCTGACAAAACACTTGATGTTATCTAACAGTCTATTAGTTCATGAACCACATAGTTCATATTTCTTAAATACACACACACAATAGAAAGCTTTCATCCTTTTCTTCAGTAAGAGTTTAACCAGACTCTTTTAGGAAAGAGGTAAGGTAGGGCATCACCCTTAAAGTTCTTTAAATATGGTTTTTACGCAACTTGTCCATGAGACCAAGTAGGCCAAGTGTTGTAACCATGCTCTTTTAAGGGGTGGGGCATCACAAATTCAATTTTCCTTAACTAAATCAAATCGAATCATCTCTCCGAGATGATTCATTCCCTTCTACTTTCCCATAGTTTTCTAATGATTTCTACCAGATTCTAAACCGACCCTTGGTTTATATCTTATGGCTTCCCGAATTTATTCAGGCATTCATAGGTTGAGGGCCACGTGGCTTCACCTCATTATTATTATTTCTTTGTTCCTAACTCCTGTAGGGAAGGTCCATCCATCAACCAATTCGATGACTGGATTAACCCTCATCTGACACGCAGGATAGCAGGGAATTTGGAGTTCGACGCTTCGGCACTGAACATCTCTTTGATATCTACGCAAGAACCTCCTGAAGTCCCGAACTTCCGAAGTCTTGGAATCTTCCCACGTGGTTCCAGCCTACAGACCTTTTTTGTCTCTCTACAATGCTACATCCCCAAATCCTCTGAAGCCTCAAACTCTCGGTCTCCCGAAGTCCCGATCACTTCACCAACCACATTGGCTAGGTGGACACATGCCAGGAACTGACACGTAGGAGGGGTCAGGGTGACACGTGTTACGTTCCAATGGGCCTATAGGGTATGTGATACCCATGAATCCAGGTGACACGTGGCACGTCAATCTGGGGTCCACATCACCCGGGGTTATGTCACTGCACCACATCACCCCAGATTGACAGGCTTCTAACATTCCTCAAATCTCATGGTCAAGATCCGGCCATGTAGATTTACACATCTAGAGCTCTTGTTACCTCAGGGCTTCGGGATTCGGGAGTGTTGCAATGAAAACTCCTCTTATCTCCCGAAGTGCCCAATCTCTAAATTAAAGGGGCTATCTCCACACATCCCCGGTATATCGACGGTTGGGAAAGGACCCAAAGGATCCCTCAATCTACGGCTCTGGGTCCTTCGCAGCTCCGACCTTCAGGGTTTTGGATCCCGGTTTAGTTGGTAAGATAGGTTCTCCTAGCCACCTGGGGAACCTCCTAACGTCGGCCAACCCTATGGGAAACCGAGTCTCCCGGTTACCTTCGGCCAATATAAGGCTGGTAAGGTTGGTCATACTCCGAAGTCTCAGACTCCCGGAGCTCCGAAGCGAGGATGACTTAGCTTGTTTAGGCTTAGCCTAAGGTTCTTAGGTATTGATCACATGGGTCCTATCGAACAAATCTCATCCACTCATATTCCAAATGAAGAGACCTCCCCTATCAGGGCTTGAACTTCGCTATCCTTCCTGAGATTTATCATGAAATAGTTAAGGGCTTGGGCCTGAAATCCAGGTCGCACAACAAGGAGTCTGAAAGAGGTATCCTCTTCAGACGGACATGTTCATCTCAACATGATATATCTAACTCGATTGTCTTCCAGGCTTATGTACCAAGGATCCTCAAGGTTAAGATGGGGTATACATACTATCAGTCAGAAGCATAGGTTTATAGGGAGATGAATGCATACATATATCATGATCATTCCACACAGAAAACCATTTATAAATACACATATATATAAACCCATACATTCCTCCATTATTCCAGTTCAATACATAAAGCAGGAAAATAATTATCAGAACCAGATAACGTGAAGCGACTACTGAAAGGGGTGCCCATTTCCACCCAACCATAGGCTCAGTCACTCCTAACGAATTTACCACTAGCCACCCTTGAGCTACACCACGATGCTCTGCGATAAAATCCTTTCTTCTAGCTCAGCGACAGTAGGGATGAAGGTTACCCTCCTCCTCCTGCAGGATCTTGGCGATGATTTACACAATACCAAGCAAGGAGGACAAACCTAGTTTATCATCTTGTATCATAACTTTTCTAGCCATTTCCCTGGAACCAAAACACTCATTCCTTGGTTCTTTCTTGAACCTGAGAGCTTAGCCTCTCGTCTCTGCACTCTTCGCAGGTCTTCCTCTACCCACCACACCTTCATTTCTTGCCTTCCTCAGCGAGATTGCATGTGGCTCAAATTCCCAGTCCGTGGTCAGTTGTGAAAGCCTTACAGATGGGTTTTATGCCCCATCCCCTCATTAACTCTTGAGGAGGTCTTCCCACCTACCAGCTTGACTATAATTCATTTATGGGTCAGAGGATTGTTCTGGTCATGAGAAATTAAATCCCGTAAGGTACTATTTTGGTGGAGGTTAACGCAACCATTCTTGGTCCCCTTCACCATCTCTTTCATAGCATTCGTGGTCTCTCTTAGTACAACCCCCCTTATAGCAGTCATGCAACACTTATCCATTTTCTAGTAAATAACAAAATTTACATTCATTGACGTTTTATACAAAGGTCCATCAAATCAAACATTCACACATATTGAGTTTTCCATAGTCTCTTGGCCAATATAGTTATATTTACAAATTGGGGGTAATAGGGTGTTACAAGTGATATCAGAGAAATTTTTGTTCAGTTGTTGGTAATGGGTACGTTACATCACATGAGGTCACAGGAGGCCACTTCACTTTTTTTTTGTTTTGGTAAGAATGCACACATACTCTAGGAACTTGTGCACATTCTTAAATCATGTGTGCGCTTCTACTCTGGAAAACCCATCTCTTCATGGCCGCATGCACGCTCAACATAGAAACACATGCATGTTCCAAAAGAATCCTAGTTGGCAAGTGTGTGTGGCGGTTTGGTGATCATCGAGGCTATAGGACTAGGAACACATGAAAGTTTCTAAGAACACTCATGCATTCTTATGTGTGTGTTCCTTCGCACCCCGATGCCACTTTGTTTTTTTCAACTTCATGCACACGCCCTTATGCTTCATTGTTTTGTTCGACATCAACTATTTTTTAAGAGAGAGCCTCACATCAAGAATTGATTCCTATTCTGACTCAGTGGTTGTAGGGGCTAGTGACCCATGCACTTTGGTGAGATGAATTGGCCTCCATAAGGATACTCATTTATGATGTTATTTTCAATTGTACATGAGTACATGATCATGATTTTTGAGTCGGGAATCATTTTAGAGGGTCAGTCTCTTTGCTTGAGAAGTTTGAAAAATATTGATTGGATTTCTACATGGATCTTTGATGGCGTTGATATCTTAGGGTTACTAGGCCCTCTTTAGAGTTTTGGCCATACTTCTTGTTTGGACCTTTCACGTCTACATGCCTCATTTCATGTTTGATGGTTGATGGTAATTTTTTATGTTCAAATATTTTGTTTTGTTTCCTCACTAGAACCTACTTTTTTGAATCATTTATGTCATGGTTATCGATGTTTTCCATTCTTATGCCTCTGAAATCGAGGATTTTCTGCTTCAGAATTCAACCAAGTTCATTAAGGTTACTTACCTCTCATATTCAAAGATTTGGTCATACTTCGTTATTGGATCTTTCATCCTCCACAAGTATCCTACTCTTTCCATTCAATGTATCATTGTGAGATCTACAGTTTTAGCTCCAATGCCCTTTTCAAAAGTGACATTTTTCTCTTTTGGAGAGGGATTTTTTCTATGGGTTTGTCTCCTTTTCTCTACTTGTGAGAGTCGATTTTCTACTTAGGTACCTAATAAGTCCTTATTGTTGGGACCCAATTTTTTCTTATGTTTACTCCCTATAATTTGCTTAAGGTGGCATGCTAGTGTTCTTGTTAGCATCCTTTTCCATTTTTCCAGTACAAGCAACTATTGTTAGTTGTAAGCTTACGTAGGCATTCTTATCTTCCTAGTGGTGACAACTATATGTTTCTATTGTTGGGCCTCTTTCCATTGTTATAAATAGTGGGCATCCTCTTGTATTGAATATAATAGATACACAGATCTATTTTTTGGATTGTTGTTTTGTTCTATTGATTCTAACCTCATTTACAATTCAAGTTAGAGTAAGATTTCTATAATTTGTGGTATAACATATATGAAGAGAAGAAATTATAAAATATATTTTAAAATACCAAATACAATAAAAAACCAATATCCACCCTATTACAAAAAATTAAACACTGTGTATGGTGTATAAATCATCATATTTGAATTGCTTTAAAATTTGACAACCTATACACCACTCCATGTAACATTGAATAGTGCATAAGAAAATGAATATTTTAAACTGATACTATATATTTTATTAGTTATTATTTATTTTGATATTAAGACATATTCACTTACACACTAATCTTGATATTGGAAAAAATACTATGAACTACACATACACATTCATCCAAACAATTAATGAAAATAATGTTTAAATTTCATATAACGATTAAGAAAGTAAGTAATAAATCATTAAAACATTTAAAATAAAATAAAATTTCATATATCAATAAATAATTATATTCATCCAAACAACACATAATAAATGACAATGTTTTTTTTTGTTTTTAAACAACATAACATATTACTTTGATATACATAATAATCAACAACACAAATATGTTACATAAACGACATACCATCAATATGTAACATAAGATTACTTGAGGTAACAACTTAAATTACCTCATGCACATACCATTATTAAGTTTTTATTTATTTATTTATTTTAAATCCATTTAAATTTATTAATGACATAGTTTTGAAAAATATTTCATTTTGATTTGTACAACTATATTTAATATTTAATATCTAATAATTCTGCATTTACAATTATATATAATATTTAATAATTATGCAGATGTAGGTATAATTCATTAATATCTAGTAATTCTACAAAGAAACTCCTATGTACAAAGAAAAATATGAATGAAGAAAAACCACATTAAAGAGGATAAAGAGTTAATGGTGTTAGCGTCAGAAGTCACTCTTGGATTGCAGCAGAAGCAGAGCCTGACGCCCATAGGTTTATGTCACGATTTGTTTATACAAGAGGTGATCGAATGGAAACTAACTCAAAACAACATTGTTCTAACTCCGAAACTAGGCCAGGTATGCATGGTCAGGTGAGGTCTTAATCAAACTTCAGACAATGAGCTGTAGTAAGGGTGAGTAGGGGGAAGACTTGTATCAGAGAGATGCAAAGGTCTATCGCAACATTAGGTTTCTAACAGATTGTAGGAGAAGGCATCTAAACGCAAGATCTTCTTACATTCAAACGCAGGAAACCAGAGAATACAATAATGAAACAATAAATCCTTTATCATAACATAATTGCAATAATTCACATGAATCAGTCGGTCACAAACTCTCTTGGTATGAGATGAAAATTCAGATGGAGTAAGAAAGACTGTCTATCATAAAACAAGAAATTTCACATACAGAGGCATAACCAGAGAGCTAGAATGTCTGTTTAAACTTTACAGTCGAGAGCTTCGCTCTACCATCCATCCTTTTAAAAATACCAAAACTAAGTATATATACTCCTAAACATTTGCTCAACAGAGGCCTACTAGACTTTTGGGATGAGGAGTCTCCTCAATCAAATCTGGCCTGCACTCCTCTGTCATACGCCACCTTAATTCTACATGGCTCGTGTCAGGGGGTAGTTGAGCCCTTAAATGCTGAATTAGCATGCGCAGGCTTCCCTGGTGAGTCAAGGACTCGGCATGGCTTCCGTGGAAAGAACCAGTACAGAGGACCATCTCGGGAAGACTTTCAGTCGGGACATCCATACCTTGCAATTAATGAGTGAGGCGAGGTTTCAACCACCCTCTCTCTTCTTCATTCATTCCAAGCAGGTATTGGGATTTAGATCACGTCGAACCGGCATCTGGAGAACACGGTGCCCTCCTTCTGAAACTCAACTCGGTGCTTTTGGCCCCTTTTGTACAACCTTTTCTACTCCCTCAAGTGACCATAGGCCGTGACCCTACGCCTATCTTAAACGGTGCTTTCGGCGTTTCGGGGTTCATGGATAGGAAGGAGTAGATCCTTTCTCTTCAAAGTCGCGATGGGCGAAATGCCGGGAGAGCCTAACGGGCGCCACATGTCCCTCTTTGATCTAATGGTCCTGAGCTAATTCGGTAATACTATGGGCCCAGGTCCGAGACGTCTTCGACGCTTTGTGCCTCGGGGATATGAAAGAGCTGCTCCTTGTGCTTTGAAATCGCGATGGGCGAAAAGGCGAAGAACCTAATCGCGCACCACATGTTCCTCCGAGATGAACGGTTAAGATCGCTCTCGGTGCTTTGGGACCCACCTTGCCAAATGATAAACGTTAGCGCCCCTCCTCCATGCCTTCTCCTTTGTGACCAGGCGCCAAAACCATGGGCCCGACTTTAGGCGCTTTCAGCACTTCGGGGTTCGAGGTTTCGAGATGTGAAATGACGAGGAGCGCTTACTCCTCGAACTCTCGAATGCCGACATGACACGGATGTGCGCCGCGTTTCGTTTAGATGAACGACCGAGGTAGCATTTGTTATTTAAAAGGGGCCTGCCTTCATTCTCAGGATCGCTTGACGTGACCTGACGCTAGGACCGTGGGCTCGGCTCCAAAGGTGCCTTCGGCGTTTCGCCGATTGGCAATTTAAGTTGTAATGAATGGGAGATCCCTTGTCTCCCGAAACGTCGATCCCCGCAATGCTGACTAGCTGCCACTTGTCCCAACTGGATCGGACGACCTAGATCTGTCTTGAAATATGGGTGTTACCTTTGCGCTAAATCTTGGGCAACTAGGCAGCCCCGAAATCCTAGTGACCGTCGACCAGATTTATAGATGGATCTCGGCTGCTGACAACAAAACTTCGCACGCTCGCTTGACTTTTAACCGGAAAAGAGATTCTTTTGCGCTGCGCTTGGGCGCTTCCCGTGCAACCTGCAAACCTGGGTACTTTTGTGCCCAAGACAAAAATTGTTGCTAACAAATGG
>SNQJ01S0015316.1:163629-178225 GCA_010110895.2 Picea sitchensis
GTTCATGACTGACATTTTCCTTGAGCTTTTGATATTTAGATATTTTGATCTTTAGCTATTTTAGTTGTTGATCTTTAGATATTTTGTCCATTTAGGATTTGATTGGACCTATCTCTGTCTACAACTAAATTGATATAAGGTTTTAAGTTTTGATTGGACCTAGCTCTTTCCACACCTAAACTGAGATAAGCTTTTTAAGTTTCAATTTTTTACATAATTTGTCATCTCTTTTTTTTTATATAAATTTTTAAATTTTAATTATAAGTAGTTTCTATATAGATATAATTAGTAATCATTTACCTTTCCACATGCCAAAATACATCTTATTTTGTTTTTACACATCATTAATATATATTGAAATGTTAAAGAAAATCTTGCCCATAATTTTCATGTGGATTTCATTCGCCCACCCCTGCATTTCTTGCTCGTCCAAGTCATGGGTAAGTTAGCAGTTTGAGGAGGAAGATTGGATTGAACTACGGGAATTGATTTTGAATCCAACCATTGCAAATTCCAAAAAATATGGCATACTAGGGTTTGAAAAATAAAATATGGAATACATTCTCAAATGTTTTTTTATTTACCAGATTGAGCATATTGTGTTCTTTAAAGCTTTCTTCTAACATAGCAGGTTGGTCCTTTGACAAACGAAATTTCTAGTGGTGTCCCCATCCTCTTCGTCGCTGGCTCTAGAACATGCACGCTCACGTCATCTCGTTCTCTTTCGTTGCCACTAGTGGAATGACTCCCATGGCCACCTACAATGACGAAAGAATGTTGTTTGGAGACAAAACCATAGAGTAGCCATCAAAGTCTGCGGGGGAGGGTGTTTGGTTGATGGGAATTAATGATGGGCCGCTCATCTGGAGGTTGGTAGCTGTCATCCAGCATGGCAAGTTGCACTCAGAAGGCTAGAGGACCGTACTTTGGGAGATCCAAGAGATCCAAATGACAACTGAAAGGATAGAGAATCATACTTTCTGCCGGGTCGGGAGACATTTGATGTGTAATGAACATCAAACCCTTGTCAGAGGACTTTGCCGGAGAAAGGGCACTCGGGAGGGAAGATTGCTCCCAAGTTAGGCTACTTCTTATTTTATCTCTACTTGTAATTTATAGATGTTTTCACAAACTATATGAATTTCTAGTAAGTGGTCGATGTGATTGTCACAGATAGAAAATCTGTGTCTCAAATTAAATATCATAATTGCTACCACAAGAAGGACAATTTCTTTAGAATTTCCTTTTTCGTAATCAATCACAGTTCAATCAATTAAATATCACAAGCACAACCCTACACGTTTCTCACACTTTGAATATTCTATTTTCTTTTTCATAATCAATGCCCATTCCACTTCCTCTGGAAATCCCACTAGGAAGACCTCGTAAAATCAACAGGTTTAGGAAAAATGTTATAACTCAACTTTGCAATGCCTTATGATCATAGGAGAAACTCCCCTTAACAAATTAGAAAAGATTGAGTAGAGAGAGTTGAGCTCATACCCTGTCATGGGACTATGATGAAGATGAAAATGTTAATCAGTTACCTGTTACTTATCGTTAATGTATGGACGCATCTGCACCTCTTATGAACTTGGATCCCTTATCGTGTTTTGTATTTTTGTAGCCATATCAAATCCGCTAATATAAGTAATCTAGTTTGGGTTATTTGTGGGAATGACGGTGGTGATTTCCAACGTTATCTAAACCAGGTTTTGGAATCAAAATTGCAATTCAACCTCATTTTGTTATGGCCATGATAAGGTATACCATAGTCCCACATTGGGTTTAATGGCTTTGGCATTTTGAAATGTATTAAATTTTTAAATCTATAGGACAAAAAAAAGAGAAATTTAGAATCTAAATTCACAAAAAACTTCAAAAATGCTAAAATTAAAATACCATAGCCACATAAGTGTTAAATCCTTCATTAAAAAAGGCAAAAAAAATGGTATATTTAATAGATATTACAAACCCTATACTAAATCTTGAAAAATAAAGAAAATGAGGGCATAATTTTGATACGTAGATCCCCACTCCATAAATTCATACTTGTTGACAATGAAAACTATGGATTTCCCCTTGTTTGCTTGATGGAAAATGGTCACAATACCATTAGAGCTCAAAACCCCTAGGCAATGTTTTCAAAATGACACAATAAACCCCCCCCAAAAAAAGAATTTATAAGTAAAAAACTAGTTGGAATCTCAGCAGAGGGATAATTTCCATAGGATAATATCAGAAATTATTAAGATACATACAAATTATAGGGATAATTTGAAAATATCCAAATTATTTTCTAATAGAGTTATTGTATTTTTTGCATAAAAAGTAGAGTTAATAGATGCAAAATAACATGGATGTGAGGAGAGATGTTTGTTTTTATGTAACATGATATGCCTCCAATCCCTGTACAAGAGGACTTTTTGTTCCATGTGGACCACAAAACAAATCCTTAGATATTATGGACCTTACATTATTCATGCTCCCAAGTTTCAACCAAGAGAATAATGTCAATGTCACTCGAGATCCAACTGAGTATAGGCCCTCTACTCTATGGAAAGCCAAGACAATTCCAAATTGGAGTTTTACTAAGTATATCATATTTATGGGCATTAAAGCTTACCAAAACATGAATCATCAAGGTTCTTTTGTTAAGCTCATGGTGTAACTCTATGACCTTATTCATTTCCTCTTTCATAGGTTTGATATCCAATTTGTGGTCTAAGTTATTTAGGGTCAAATTGTTAATTAACTTATATTCTAACTCTTTAATTTTGTCCCTAAGATTGCTATTTTCATCCACCTATTCTTCCTTTGTGGATTGTTTTTGTTCTTGGTTGTTTTTTCTATTTCTTGTAATGTTGTTTTTTCTATTTGTCTCTCAATAATGTCTTCTAAGGATCTAAATTTATTATCAAGCATTGCTAATAACTCATTTCAAAGCATTGCTATTAATTCACTTTGAAGTTTGACTTCTCTCTTCTCTAATTTTTTTTATTGATTCTACTATCTAGGGTTACTTTGTTAGGCCTTCCTCTATTAAATCAAATTTACAATAAACTAGATTCACTGTAAACAGGGTAATTATTCATGTAATAGTACCACAAAAAATAATATTCACTCCCCCTATATATTCAACAGAGATAAAATATATTCACCACCTTATAAATGCCACGATATCTTTATTATATATAAAAGTCATTAAATATATAAATAGAGATTTGAAACTTTCATACAAGAAAATAAATTACATTTCGTTTAAAATTACATTTAAAATTGAGATAATCAATAAATAAAATAATGGAAATTACATGTGGAAACATTTAAAATTGAGAAAATCAATAAATAAAATAATAAAATTACATATTTAAAATTGAGATAATCAATAAATTAAATAATAAAATTACATTTCTTTTAAAATTACAATTAGCCAAAATGATAAAGATTGATGTCGAATTCAGAACAGTGGCTCCCTCTGCATTTTGGTGGTGGCGTCAACTCTTCCTCTTCCAATATATGGAGCTCCAGAGGCAAAGGTTGGAGACGAGCATAGCAAGGCGCGCCAGGATGGGACAGGTCCCGACAAGTGCGGACGTTGAGGCCCACTTGCCCATCCGGACCCGTCCCATCCCGGCATGGCTCTGCCATGCGCGTCTCCCACCCCACTAATAAATCATGCGCGGCTCCCACCCCCTAACCGAGTAAAATTGGAGGAGGACTGCGGGAGAAACTCACCGCCATCGGGTGAACTTTTTACAAGAATTAAAGGATAGATCTATTTGTGGAATCTCGGTATTATAATTTTTAGGTGGGATAATGTCGGCCTAGCTTTCTGTTTGAATAACCAATATGTATAAATTACATTATATTATAAAGCGAGTTTAGTTTAAACGTTTATTTTTATAGTTTTTATTTTATTTGGAATAGTTGGATCTGCAGATTTCAGTAGTTAGGATTTATGTATAATCCAAGAGTGCTTGAGGGAGTTTTCAGCACACTAAATCCATTTATACATTCAAAATACAATTTAAACAACAAAAACTAACTATTTTATCAAATTTACATAGCACATAAATAATATCAAATTATTAAAATAATTATAATAAAGATATAAATGACTTAAAATAATGATATCTTTACATAAATTAAAATAATAATGTATATTTTTATTGTTAATTTTATGCGGGGACTCACGACATCTAAGCCGTCAAAATCACCCACGCCGTCAAAATCATCCATGAGGATGCATTTTAGGCCTCCCGATACACTAGCGCTTTGGCCACTCCAACACATAACATGGTTGGATTTTTTGTCCCATGAGGGTTTTAGAGGTGACTTTAACATCAAGGTAACAACAACACACTCCGTCAACACATTTGTCCCTGCACCTCGGGGACTAAGATAATAATATTTTAACTTGCTACAATAAAAATATAAATATAAATGACTTAAAATAATAATATCAAAATAGAAATAACAAAAAAATAACATACAAAAAAAAAAAAAAAAAAAAAAAAAAATAAATTAAAATAATGATATTTTTACATCAATAATATTTAAATTATCATTATTTATATTAAAATAATAATAAATTGGATAGCATTTTGGAAAAATTAATTTTTAATTGGTGCAAATTATATAAAATTCACAAATAATAATAAAAATCACAAATTAAAGAAAATTGACTCATATAGAATTAAATCTAAAGAATCACCAGAACAAATACCTCACTTAGATTCTCATTCACAATATACATTGTCTATCTGCAGCCATGTAAACCCTAAAGCTCGACTAGAGGTCATGCCCTGTCCTGCGACCGCGATGAAGATGAAAACATTAATCAGTTGCCTATTACTTATCGTCTGTGTATGGACGCGTCTGCAGCTCTTAGTAGCTCAGTACATTGGTTCAACTTATCCCGTTTGGCCTGTTTGTGGGGATAGCGAATACACAGAAGGTAGCGATTTCCAGAGTAATTTAAACCAGGTTTTGGAATCATTGGTGGGGAACGCTTCTGCGAGCGGATTCAATACTCGTGTTGAGGGGCAAAACAAGAATAGTACTGTTTATGGGCTTGTCCAGTGCAGGGGAGATTTAAATTCCTCCGATTGCAAAGGGTGGGCATCTGAGGCGAAAAAAAGCCTTCTTAAGAGCTGCCACAGCACGTCTGGATTCATTCAAGTAGACAGCTGTTTCTTGCGTTACGACAATCATAATTTTTACAACAATTATAGTGAGAGCAGCGATTCTACGAGATTTTGCAACAATATTCCAAGCAAAGTGCTAGGGTTCGAAAATACTACCGAGGAAGTACTCTCAAAACTTATCGAAAAAACTGTGCAGAGTCGCACACTTTTTGCTACAGATAAATTCGAAACCAGTTATCCGGATGTGCCGGAAATCTACAGCTTAGCCCAATGTTGGAATCTGTCCCAAACAAACTGCCGGTCGTGCTTAGCTGACGGTCGGTCGACGATATCCGGTCCCAATTCGACATGCATAACTGGAGCTTTTGGAGGACGCTACCTAAGTACAAACTGCGTTTCCGAGGACTCGCAGCTTTCAATCTTCCATCATCCCGTCGCCGCCACCGCCACCGCCACCGCTCCTTCCACCCCCACCGCAACCGCCAGGGGAAAGTCCTCCGGTATCCGGTATGTTCTTTAACAATGATAAGTGATATAATGGTTTTGTTCATTTTCTGAAATAAGACATCGCAAATTTACCAAGGCACAGCCAATTTAATAATGCTTCAAGAGCAAATTTGCAGGAGCCAAAAGTTCGGTCGTGCTTCAGATAACTCTGGGCGTACTAGCCGCTACGCTTGGATTAATTGCAGCCATATGCCTTTGGAAGTGGAATTTTCGTCGAAAACCTTGGGAACGCATTTCTCGAACCAGAGGTCCTGAAATTGTTAAATCACTAGTGTGCGCCTAAAATCTTGTGTTTTGTGAACTGCTCATCTATTTCTTTACCGCAAAATAATTAGACGCCTGGTAAATGTTTTCTCAGGTGAAGGAGGAGAAATTAACTTATCGCCCAGTATAGCTAATCCGGAACTTATATTCAAGTACGACATATTGAGAGAGGCTGCGTCCAATTTTAATGAAGAAAACAAGCTTGGTGAAGGAGGTTTTGGATCCGTCTTTAAAGTTAGCGCTCAATATCATTGCTTTCCGTCTAATTATATATTTGGAACCTTCAGCTTTTTCCCGGAAGAATATAAATAATTTTGGAGTTTATTGTCCTGCTGTAGGGGGTTCTACCTGATGCAAGAGAGGTTGCAATTAAACGGCTGAAAATAGATTCAAGGCAAGGGGAACCGCCTGAATTTCTGAATGAAGTAAATCTCATCAGTCGTGTTCAGCGCAGGAATCTAGTGAAATTGCTTGGTTGCTCCGTTAAAAGCTCAGAAAGGCTACTAGTTTATGAATACCTCCAGAACGGCAGTCTCGACAAGATTCTATTCGGTAGCTTCTCTCTTTAACTGCTTAATCGCTGCATTGATCCTGGATTTGTTCGATTTTTTTAATATAGGTTGCTAATGTTTTTACTTCTTGTGATGCAATAATTGCAGATACAACAAAACGCTATTTACTTGACTGGAGAGATAGGTATGAAATCATAGTTGGAACTGCGCGTGGGCTGGCCTATCTTCACGAGGAATCTGCTATTCGGGTCATCCACAGAGATATTAAAGATATTAAAGCAAGCAATATTTTACTTGATAATAAATACAGACCTAAAATAGCAGACTTTGGTTTAGCCAAACTCTTTGGAGAAGATCAGAGCCACGTTACCACTAGAATTGCAGGAACTCTGTAAGAACTCTCTTTACATTTCAATCTCTTGATGTCCCCAACTTTATTTAATAAAATAAAGGATATGGAGCAATTACAATTCACTTATCTGAGAAAGCATCATATAATTTTAAGAGGGTTAAGATATGTAGATTTCATTGTAGATGACATTGTACAGTGGTTACATGGCGCCTGAGTACGCCTTACGAGGACAGTTGACGGAGAAAGCAGATGTATTCAGTTTTGGAGTGCTTGTTCTCGAGATTATCAGCGGAAGAAAGAATCAGGGTTTGCCTCAACACATGGAGTTTCTCCTGGAAGCAGTATGGTTGATGTGGATCTCAATTTTAAAGTTTAAAGTAGAAATTTTCTAAAACGTCCATAGAATTACGATTCTTGGTAACTAATGTTTTATGTTTTGTTCAATTACCAGACATGGAGACTGTATAACGGAGAGAAAGCATTAGAAGTTATGGATCCCACATTGGAGAGCAGTTATTCGTCTGAAGCGCTTAGAGTGATTAAAATTGGTCTTCTGTGCACTCAAGGAGGTGCAGCGTTGCGGCCTTCAATGTCCCGCGTGGCATCCATGCTGACCAGTGAGCGAGAACATCTTTCTTCGCCGACAAAGCCTATTTTCATAGATGTGGCCACACCTCACCAACCTCAACGTCTTACTAGCAGTACGGCAACCTCTTCTACTGCACATTCTGATATCCATTCTACAGCTGCCGATCCCTCATCAGGCACCCTGGAGGTGAAAATCAGCCAAAGTAGTAAAATTTATTATTATTGATAATTAATAATAAAAAAAGGCTTCAAGTCTACTACATCCATCTAAATCTTGAACGAAATTTTACAGATTACTCCAAAATTATATTATTTTGGTTTATTATTATATAGCATTATTTCTCTCCATTTAGTACACTGCCTACGCTACGCTATAATGTGTCACTAGTTGTGTCACAATAAAGCGCGTCAAGCTCTGTATTTAAACACTTTAAATTGTTTACTTTGAGAATGACTACTGGTAATCAATTCATCTTACCATCCATTAGCCGAAAGATTGTTTACCCATTTAAATTTGTTTATAATGTTTTTATAGTTACAAAAAATGTGTTATTATACGGGTCGATAAATGGTGTAAAATTATTGAGTTAGTGTTGATTAATTATTAATCAATGGTTGATCATAAAATATGTATTCATTTTACTAAAGTTTTGATAAATAATATTTTAGTAAAATTTTAAATGTGATTTATCTCATCTTTTATTGACCAAAAACTTTAAAGTCTTATTGCAGCCTTCCCTCCTTCCAATGCAATTGTAGCAATGTTTTTTATTATGTTGTAGACTTTTATGGATAAAGTGGATACATTCAATAATATTAAATATCTCTTTTTATGTTTTTTAGCTCCTTATATTTCATTGTCCATCTATCAAACCAAAGGAACATGGAATTAGTATTCCTTCCTTTGGGAAGCAATTGTAACTAATAAATTAATTTTATTAATTTTTTAAATAATAAAAATGTATTTATTTTCTTTTGTTTGCAAAATGTTTGGGATTTTCTATAGTTTTAGATTAAATATTAAATTTTTTTAAATGTATATTATTTATTTTATTTGTTATGTTATTGGCAAATAAAGAGTGAGGTCTTATTGCATGATACTCGAGAATTAATAAAAGAAAATTAATGTTTCATGTTTTATTAAAAACATCTTGTCAGTCTAACCTAGGTTTAGCAAGTTACATAGAATTAATCACATGAGATTCATGCGCGGAGTGGAAAAACTTTTAATGTTTCATTAAAAAAAGCTCACTATTGACAAAATAAATATTTATAACTTCATTTTAAATCAAAATAAAATTAAATTTAAAGTTTAAATAATCTACAAATTTCATATTTTACTACAAATTTATTTAAATAACATTTTCATTTTATATTCATATCTTACTATGTGAATATAGTTGTAGATACCATTAGCAATATATTATCTATACTATTTTTAAAAACATTTTAATTTTTATTATGAATTACTCTCTTGCATTGTTTTCATGTATTCAAATTTCGGTAGGTATTTGCTACCATATAGCCTTGTTGTTTATTCATTTAAATTTGTTAATAATACCTTTATATTATAATGACATAAAAATGGGTCTTTCTTTGATATGTATTCCCATTATTAGTCACTGCTGGAGTGACTATAGCAATCGCTCAAGGGTGGACTTACTATTAATTTATTTTGACTTTTAAAAACTTGTATTTTTTTGAAGGTTTCATATAATAATAGTTGTAAAAACTTGTATTTTTTTGAAGGTTTCATATAATAATAGTTGGTATATTTTCAATTAATTAATAAAATTTGGATATAAATTTTAGAATCTTATTATAAATGTGACGGCCAGGTTCTCAGTTCATCAATGATTAGACATGAGCATTAAGTGATTTGTCAGTGATTAATTATAATTCATTTATTAATTACACTCCCTATATTGTATTTTTATGTACTCTACTGCAATCTACTGACCGATATACTCTATACATTACAATCTGCAAAATCATGATTCAAATATAAACAGGTAAAATTAACTAAATTAAGAAGCAAACATTAAATTATACAAAATTACAATATGCATAAATTAATCAATTTTAGTTATTTTTAAATCAATTTTATACTTTGACAATTCCAATTCATATAGCAGCAACCTTCACCTAGTTCAAAGTTTAAAATTAATTATGGTAAAATTTATTTATTTAATTAAGATGTCACACTTATACTATCCAGAAAAGATTCATTAAACTTCGAGAGGCTCATTTTCTTTAATTTCCGTTCTATGCCATCTAAAAGATTCATTAAGCTTCGAGACACCCATTTTCTTTCATTTTTGTTCATTTCAACTTTATCTAGAATTTGTAGTTAATTCACTTGCCACCATTTCATCTAGTTAATTTGTAGTTAATTCATCTAGGGGTCGGGCATCCGTATCTACCTTTAATCACTTTAACACTAGAGCCAAGATCGGATAATCCCCTGATAGTTCAAATTTAAGAAGAACCTTATAACATAGGAACCTTCCATCCAGGTCGCAGGCATCCGAAAATCATTTTCAATGGACTTTTAACAAAGTTTGGATCTGGATAGTCAAATATCCAGGTACAATGAAACCGCCTAAATTCAACTCAGTCGCTACTCAATTTGGTTTGTAATTCATTTTGATTTATTCATCATCTCTCAATTTACACTTTGATCTCTAATATTTATATGCCAATCGTCAATGCTTACAGGGTTTCAACACCCATTCAACGCATAAAAATGCCCTTGCTACCTGTACATAGATCCAAGAGAAAGTGATGTAGAGAAAAAGAATTTTAGAAAATAATTATATCAACGAGGAATTATAATATGATATCCTTACCATACTCCTATTCTTTGATTAATTTTAATCACAATCTTATACACCTGGAAAATACCATGCTTTCCTTACTCCTTCAAATAAATAAAAGCAAGGAATGTGATGGAATGGTGGACTAAAGATTTCATGTAGGATGTATATATTGGTTATTTGAAACCCATGTATATCTCACAGAATTATAATAAAACTATGACACCAGGTTTTTCACTCTCTCTTGCTTTTTAAATTCCGGGTGACATGATATCAGAATAACACATGTGTGACTTTATAAATGACATATTTTTGTGGCCACTAGCCCTCTAACAAAGACAATGAATGAGTGGACATATACAACATAGCAACTTTGTTTATTATTTGGCAGGGACTACAACATGGCCACAACGCGGTAAAAGTGGGAATGCCATTTTGTTAGCAACTTGAATTTTATGTTGGGCACAAAGAGAATTACCCAGTGCGGAGGTTGCCGCGAGGAAGCCCAAAGCTGAGTGAGGAGAATCTCTTTTCCGGTTACAAGTCAAGCCCGAAGTGAGATTTGTTATCGTGACGAGATCCATCTATAAAGAGGCTGGTCGGCCGGTCGCGAGGTTGGGGCTGCCTGGTTGCCCAAGATTTAGGCATAGAAGGTAACGCCGCCCATATTTCAAGACGGATGCGGGTGCGTCCCAGATCAGGTTAGGATGAAGTGTGACTAGTCATCATTGTTGAGGGGATCGGCGTTTCCGGAGACAAGGGACCTCCCATTCATTCCCATTCAGGTACTAATTGGTGAAGCTGCTGGAGCAATTACTGACCCTGGCCGAGGTCGTCAAAGCTGATCGGAGATGAAGGCAGCCTGGAAATGTCGATGCTACCTCGGTGGTTCATCGAGAGGGACGTGCGGCGCATCCGTGTCATGTCGACGTCCCGAGTTAAAGGGAGTAAGCATCTCGTCATTTCGCATCGAAACCTCGGACCGAAGCCTAGAAGTCAGACCCATGGTTTTTGGCGCTGGTTACAAAGGAGCTGACGGAGATAGCGTTTATCATTTGGCAAAATCGGGTCCCAAAGCAGAGTGATCTCTTAGCCGTTCATCCGGGAGGAACATGTAGTGCTTGTGATTAGGTTCTTTTGCCTTTACCGTATCCAGCGATTTGAAGCACAAGAACAACTCTTTCATATCGAAGGCCTTGAAGCGTGAAGGCGTCTCGGACATGTTGATGTTGAATTATCTCGGGACCATCAGATCGGAGGAGAATTGATGTGGCGTAGTTAGAGCTCCGGCATTTAAGCCATGCTGACTTTGAAGGATCTACGCCAACTTCCTATCCACGAACCCGGCAGCGAAGAACCCAGCTACTAAGATGGGCATGGGAGGTCACGACGTGGTCGCCAGAAGTAGAAGAAATTTTGTACAAAAATTGTTAAAAGTAGGAGTTGGGGATTCGGAAGGAGGGGCGCGTGTTCTCGGATAATCCGGTTGTGATCTAAATCCAATACATGGAGATGAATGAAGAGGGGTGGTTGAAACTCGCCTCCACTCATTAATTACAAAGGTATGGATGTCCATTGAAAGAATCTTCGAGGATAGTCCTCATCTTTGGATTTCTTTCCACGGAAGCCATGCACCGAGTCTCGACTCACCGGGGAAGCTATAGCATGAATTCAACATTTAAAGGGCTCAGCTACTTACCCTCATTGGAGCCATCTTTGAGTCGAATTAGCATTGATCGTGGTTCTAGCAGGTTAATATGCCCCTTCAGAGCTATTGATAAGTGTAAACTGCAAAAAATTAGACATGTTAAGCCATGGATTAATTACAACTAATAGCGGCGCAAAGAAAAGTAATAAGGTCATACCATCTTCGCAATTCATTATGGATGGATTGCCCACCCAAGCTACTCTTAACATACTTCCCTAGGATCTTATGACACCGGTGATTGGTATGGAATAGATAGACACATATAAAACTAACTTGGATGGTTACCATAAAACCAGAATGTGTAAAATCAAGAGGAAGATAGCCCTCCAAAGTTGATAATCTCGGTGAGAATAAGAGTCGCAGTGATTGCGATACTTCAATGTCAGTGGTATCAATAGCGACGGTGAGCGAACATCTTTCTTCGCAGAGCAAGGCTGTTTTCATAGATGTGGCCATATCTACCAACCCTCAACGATCTTACTAATGATCACGACAACTTCTTCTCACGCACATTCTGATATCCATTCGCATTTGCCGATCCCTCATCGGGCACTCTCACAGGCCGAGGTGAAAATCAATGAAGTAGATAAAATTTATTATTATTGATAATTAATAATAAAAATACTTCGAGTCTACTACATCCATCTGAATCTTGAACGAAATTTTACAGATTAGTCCAAAATTATATTATTTTGGTTTATTATTATATAGCTTTATTTCTTTCCATTTATTACACTGCTCACGCTACGCTATAATGTGTAACTAGTTGTGTCACAATAAAGCGCGTCAAGCTCTGTATTTAAACACTTTAAATTGTTTACTTTGAGAATGACTATTGGTAATCAATTCATCTTACCATCCATTAGACGAAAGATTGTTTACCCATTTAGAATTTGTTTTATAAATGTTTTTATAGTTACATAAAGTAATATTTATTGTTTATTCATTTAAATTTGTTGATAATGCCTTTATATTATAATGGCATGAAAATGCGTCTTTCTTTGAGATGTATTCCCATTATTAGTCCCTGCTAGAGTGACTATAGCAATCACTCAATGGTTGACTTACTAATGAGTTATTTTGAAACACTACATATTTTTGAAGGTTTCATATAATAATAGTTGGTATATTTTCATTTAATTAATAAAATTTGGATATAAATTTTAGAATCTTATTATAAATGTGACCGCCACGTTCTCCAATTCGTCAATGATTAAACATGCGTATTAAGTGATTTGTCAATGATTAATTGTAATTCATTTATTTAGTCATATATTGTACACTATAGGAATCTGCATGATGCGGCCGATATACTCTGTACTGTGCAATCTGCCGAAAATCGCATTCAAATATAAACAGAAGGTAAAATTAACTAAATTAAACAAGCATTAACTTATACAGAATTACAATATGCATAATTAATCAATTTTTAGTTTATTTTAAACATTTGATGGTTTTAATCAATTCAATTCCTTATGGCAACCTTCACCTAGTTCAAAGTTTAAAATTAATTATCTGGGTAAAATTTATTTATTTAATTAAGATGTCATATACTATCGAGGAAGATTCATTAAACTTGAGGCTCATTTTCTTTAATTTCAGTTCTATGCATCAAAGATTCACTAAGCCGAGAATGTTTTCTTTAATTCCGTTCATTCCTTTATCCTAGGGTGTAGTTAATTCCTTGCCACCATTTCATCTAGTTGAATTTGCTTAGTTAATTCATCTAGAATTCGGGTATTAGATCTCTATCTTTAATCACTTTATTTATTAGAGCCTAGATCGGATAAATCTGATAGTTCACAATGTAAATGAGAACCTTATAACAGGAACCTTCCATCATGTCGCGGACATCCAAAATATTTTTCAAATGGACTTTTAATAGAAGTTTGGATCGGATGATCAAATATCAAGTATGAGAAGGCTGCCTAAATTCAGCTTCGATTCGCTACTCAATGCGGCTGTTATTCATTTTGATTTCTTCATCATCTCTCAATTTACACTTTGATCTCTAATATTTATATGCCAATCGTCAATGCTTACAGGGTTTCAAAACCCATTCAACGCATAAAAATGCCCATGCTACATGTACATAGATCCAAGAGAAAGTGAAGTAGAGAAAGAGAATTTTAGAAAATTAGTTCAAAGTTTAAAATTAATTATACAGTAAAAATTTATTTATTTAATTAAGATGTCACACTTATACTATCCAGAAAAGATTCATTAAACTTCGAGAGGCTCATTTTCTTTAATTTCCGTTCTATGCCATCTAAAAGATTCACTAAGCTTCGAGAGGCTCATTTTCTTTAATTTCCGTTCATTCCTTTATCTAGAATTTGTAGTTAATTCACTTGCCACCATTTCATCTAGTTAATTTGTAGTTAATTCATCTAGGGGTCGGGTATTCGTCTCTATCTTTAATCACTTTAACATTAGAGCCTAGATCCAGATAATCCTGATAGTTCACAATGTAAGCAGAACCTTATAACATAGGAACCTTCCATCCATGTCACAGACATCCAAAAATATTTTTTCAATGGACTTTTAACAAAGTTTGGATCCGGATAGTCAAATATCCAAGTACAACGAAACTGCCTAAATTCAACTCAGTCGCTACTCAATCGGCTTTGTAATTCATTTTGATTTCTTCATCATCTCTCAATTTACACTTTGATCTCTAATATTTATATGCCAATCGT
>SNQJ01S0015317.1:0-16315 GCA_010110895.2 Picea sitchensis
TCAACAATTGGTTCCCATTTGAGTTTTATAATTAGATTTATGCGCAATAAGAATCTATGTAATAATGAAGAATGGATCCCAATGTTTCTTACTTTATAGGTTTATCCTTGATTATTGGAATAACAACCCCGACAGCAGGTACAGAGAATGATTGATTCAAACGCGCCAATAAATTTTTTTGATGATGAAGTGAGTAGAGCTATATTATTTCTACATGGTGATTTAGAGATAATGTATGATGGATTACTTGTGAAGTCTTTGTATCTTAATGTGACAATGCTAGCGCTAGGGTGAAGTCATTGTAGTTTACCACGAGTTGGGTTAGAAATTGCGAAGTCCTTATATTACCGAAGTAATGCTAACCTTATTGATGTTTAATATTAATGATTATTGTCATGTCAATGTTAAGTTTGGATTCCTTTATTTTCCATTGATCGTAATGCCTAATGTTAATGCTTAGGGTCAAGTTAATGTTAATAATAATTGTTCAGGTTAATTGTAATGATTGGCTAGAGTACTAATCAAAGCAAGGAGGCTGATTGTATGCGTAGGGTAAGGAATGCCGACATTATTATTGTTCCGTGTTAGTGGTTAGGATTTGGTAACGTTTATTATTAATGAGGAACTTACATGTTGGAATGCCATGGAATAAGCACAGTGTCGATTGAGTCCTCCTGAATTGTGTCTCCCGTAGAGGTCATGATTGTCCCTAATTTGCAGTACTTGGTGGTATTGTATTGTGTAGCCTGTTCGTGTCGGGTGGGATCTAGACACCTCTTGTCGCGTAGCATTTTTGTCTGTGTAAATCCGGTGGAAGGAATCCAGTGCCGTATCAAGAGTCTCGGGCTGTTTAAAGGCACAGTTCCACTCTTGTGACACACTCTAAGCCGTATTAGTAGTCTCGGGCTGTTTAAAGGCACAGTTCCACTATTGCGACTCTACTGTTGGATTCTTTCATTCTGTGACAGTATTGTACCTAACCCCTGGTGTCTTTTTCTGCTTACTGCTGCTAGTTGCACGCCTTATGTCCAGGGGCGTTTATTTCTTGTTGTCACTGTGAGGCGTTGGGTCGTCTTGATTGTGTTCGCCTTACTTGCGTCTGTTTGGTTCGATGGGTGACATAGAGTCGAGGGGGTTGTCTCTTCTACATGCACGCACACACGGTTAAAACAAAAAATTTGTACCTGTTGTCAGAGTAGTTGTCCTTAACTAGGAGGGTTGTTACACTAAAATATTTCCACAATCAAGTGCATCAACCACAATGAGAAAGCATGGAAAGAAATGAAAAGGAATGGGAAAGAATGACAATCAGGTCTTCAAGCTTCATGGCATGCTGCATTCTATTGTTTCTGAATGCGATCCAACTTTCACTATCAATTTTTGGTAAGAACTGTTCAAACTACGGGGAACCCATTTGCTTCCTAGCACAACTTATCATCCCCAAACTGATGGTCAAACTAAAGTTGTCAACAAATTTTTGGAAACATATTTGAGGTGTTTTGGATAGGAAAGGAAAAATCAGTGGGATCAATGGTTACCACTAGTAGAATGGTGGTACAACACTTCATACCATATAGCTACGCACATGACTCCTTTTGAAGCGATATATGGAAAAAATCCACCTTCAATTATCTCATATTTTTCTGGTGTCTTGAAGGTCCTAGCATGTTAACAAAACTCTTATAGTTCGAGAGGCTATTATCTTTACCCTCAAAGAGAATTTGTTCATGGACGAGAATCACATGAAGCAACAAGTAGATCAAGGTTTCTCTGAATGCCAATTTGCAGAAGGGGATCAGGTGTTTCTTCGATTGCAACCTTACAATCAAAGTTCCCTTAAGGCTGACCATTGTCAAAATTTGGTGCCCAAATTTTATGGTCCTTATACCATTCTCAAGAGTGTGGGAAAGGTGGCCTATCAGTTATCGTTTCCCTGTCATTCTAAGATCCATCATGTTTTTCATGTTTCCTTCTTAAAGAAGGTGATTGGAACTAAGTGCCAAACTCAAACCAGCCTTCCTGAGTTGGACGAAGAAGGCTCCATTTGGCTACAACTACATGCAGTTTTGGACCAGCGTGAGCATCAGATGCATCAAAAAACTGATGGCAAGACACCTCCTACGTCCGCCCACAGGATCGATTTTTCAGCTCCTTGAGCCGAAGTGGCTCATTCAATTCCCTTTTGGAATCTCTAATGAAACCCGATCCACAGGTCCTTCTAATCACCTGCACGGCTCTTCTGCACTTAACCGTGAGCTTTCCTGATGTAATTTTGGGTTTCATGGTTTCTTGGTTCCTGATGTCAAGAGTCCCCTTTCCTCTTGAATCCCCGATCTCCGATGAGTCAATTCGTCGATACGTGCATTTATATGCTATCCCTCCTGGCTAAACTCCTAGCCCACATGACCACTATCCCCGTGACCGCAGTCTTATCTCTCATCGGGGTTTCGGGCTTTCCAATGCCCAAATACATGGACACTCTTGTCATCAGAATTTGTGATTCTTTGAATCTTGATTTCCCGATGTGACTCTCCTATCAGGACCTTTCCCGAAGGCTTCGATCGGTGCCACGCGTCCCCTCAAGATGGACGGTCCTGATCGCCTCTCACGATTTCGCGACTTCTGATGCTCCAGAAATCTTGCTCTTACGATTCGTGAAACGTCGAACCCCAATGCGCCGATTTGACCTTTCTATCAGGACCTTCCCTAATAGTCTGGATCTCCGCCACGTGTCCCCAACAAATGGACGACCCTGATCCAATCTCGCGATTTTGGAACTTGAAATGTTCTGACCTTCTCGACCTCAAGAATTCTGATATCCCGAACGTTGATGTCCCAATAAGTCAATCCTTTCGGGACTTTCACCCTCCTATTCACGAGGCTTTAACCCCCGTGTAACTCTTGACAGATCTGACGACTGTTGTGTTCTTCACTCTAGATCTGACGATTCAGATCCATCCTTCTTCAGCCGATATGACGACTATTGTGCTCCCGCTTGAGCTTGCGCACTTTCTTCCTAGCCTTGGGAGAATTTTCCAAAACTCAAAGGCCTCGAACTTTGTCTGTTTCCTCCTACGAGCACTCAACTTTAAGCCTCGCCTGCGTTCTCCATGATGTTGTTCCTCCTAAGCTTTTACTCCCGAATCCTCAAAGGATTCATTGACTTTTTCACTCCTTGCAGAGTCCTTGCACACAACGTGCTATCTCTCCTGATCTTCTCCAGGTACTCAGACCCCTAAGGGATTTTATCCTTCTTCCTTTCTCCTGCAGATGGAGAATCTTTGGATGCCCTCCTAGCTATCCCTCTTCTCAAGCAACCTCTTGCTGAGTCTGCAGGGTGTTCAGCAACCCTGTGAAGATCCTTCCGTGGATTCTTCCTCTAAATTCCATAACTCAAAGAGTTCTCTTCTCCCTGTGCCTATCTACACACTGACTCAAATGCCCACCTGGCAGAGTATCTTCTCACCTGTGCACCTATGTACCTGCTCAATGCCCACTTGGCAGAGCTCTCAGAATCCTTAGTGATTATGGTTCTCTCTAAACTCACAACATTGTTCTTCTCAATGCTCTGTTCCTGTGCTCAATGCCCTCCTGGAAGAGTGTCAAGAATCCTTAGTGATTCTGACTTCTTAAGAACTCATAGCAGAGTTCTTCTCAATGCACCACTCTGCATATGCTCAATTCCCACTTGGCAGAGCTTCACAGAACTCCTCAGAGCTTCTGTCTACAACTGTGTTATTCTCCCAAAGCCTAGCCTCCAAGGTATTTAGCAACCTTGAGGTATTTCTCCTGAGTTGTTGACTCCAGTTCTTGTTCCGTAGCACGTCTTTGTCTGAACTCATAGAATTCAGAAGTGCTTCAGTCCACTAGTATTCAGAGACTGCAGTACTTTGTCACGCTGTCCTGGCATGAAACCACAAAGAACCTCAAACCTGGAAATCAAACACACTCCTGCAAATGAAAACCTACAACATACATCTACGGCATATAAGAACACTCACAGACATTCACTTAACACATAGTCATGCAGGAAAAACTACTGCTTGTATTAAAATGGCAAACGCCTGTATTTACAAGGTGTTCCTAAGTACGGCCTGTAACAAGGTCTTAGCTCCTTGTTCTGCTCTCTACTCGCAGATTCTCTTCTATCCTCGCGAAATTTCCTCTCTACTCGCAGATTCTCTATTATCTTCACCATCTTTCCTCTCTACTAACTACCAAAGAGATACAATACATTTTTTATATGAGGGGGCTCTTTGAGCTCTTCCCTCCAATCTACCTACCCTATTCAATTACAATGAATAGTTGTCTAGTCCATAATCGGATCTATATTTCAGCCATACAAACATTAAAGGCCTATCTACTTATGCCTGCACAAAGGCACAGCTTCACAGCTCAACAGCCTACTGCATTAAATTTACATTCAATTCAAATTTAAAATGAGGCTGCGCCTCTCTCCAGCAATTGAATGCATGTGCTTGACATGGATGGTTGTCTGGCTGGCTGACATGGAGAGATGCTCCTGCATCATACTCCTCAACTGCAAAAATTCATGAGCTCCTGCTCATGAGCTTCCCATCTCTCAACTTTGGAAATCCTTGTGGATCCCAAACAAATATCTAGAGATGTTCATCTGCTCCAGCTCCCTGTTGTTGTTGTTGCTTCTGCGTTTCTTCTACTTCTACTTCCTTTCTTCTCAGTTTCTCCTCGCTGGCAGTCTCTATTGACCTCAACATCAACCTTCTAATCTCCTCAATCACTGCATCCAACTGCTCTAGTGGATGGTCCTATTTTTGCAGTCTCCCCAGCTGCAAAAATTTTCTACAATTGGGTAGATCATCATGATCTTCCATTCCATCCTCTTCATCTTCATCTGTGGCCTCAAGTTGCCACTTTGATGCATACTTTAGCTCTGTAGTCTCTTCCTGACTGACTTTCCATTTAGTTACCTTCTCTTACCGCTCAACTTCTTTCATTTCTCTTGCTGGCTCTGGATTTTTCAGCCAATCCTGCAATATCTCCAACTCCATCTCCCATGGAGTGAGAACTTTATCTTCTGTTGTCAGCTTCAATGCTACAGCTTCCTCAGCTTCCTGGCTGAATATGTTGAGCCATTCCTCAGAATTCTCATTCTCTTTTTCTTCTTAGGCAGATTCATATATTTTCTCCAATCCTTCTTTGACAGTCTCAGCTGGCTGTCCTTCTGTTGTTGCTGCATCTGCAACACAGATTTCTTCCTCCTCTTGGGCAAGTGGTAGGAATACTTGAATTCCCCCAATCATTAGAAGGTCCTTCAGATACTCCTCTTTTGTCAGCTACATCTGCTGATCCAAACTCACCTCTGAGCTCATCTTCTTTGTCAGCTCCTCAGGATGATCAAAACTCACCTGCTCATCCCTTCCCACCTAGCAATATGGGATGTCTCTACTGCCCTTCTAGCAGTCCATGGAATCAACTAATTCCATCTCTGTTTCCTTGCCCACCTGGCAAACTGGAAACCTTTTGTTTCCCTCCTGGAAGTCTGTGAGATCCCGCAGTGACCTCATTTCATTGCCCAGCTGGCAATGTGAAATTCCTCAGCTGTCCTCATGACAGTCTATGAGATATTTAGCTAATCTCATTCCACTGAGATCTCTCCCAGTCTCTAGTTCACATATCTGAACCAGTTCTTTAGGTCCATCGAGGTTTTCATCATGCCTCAACCATCCTTTTAACAGCCTGTGCTGTCTTCTAGCCATCAACTCCTTGACTGGCCATTTTTCTTTTGCCTTCCTCATGGGCCATTCATATACCCATCTTGTCTTGGCTTTTTGTTGCATCCGCAATGCAAGATTTTCTATTTCTTTCTTTATAATAGCGAGCTCTTCATCTATCTCTTTTTGGCTCCACAACTCTGTGTTTTTCCTTCCAGCATACCTACGGCCTTTAGTAGCCATGTTGTTGTCTCTGTTTTCTCTCCTAGCAAACCTGTTGCTCACTCCTGTACCTCGAGTGTTTCCAACTTCTCCTACAGTCCTCCTGACTGTCTTCTTGATTGTATCCTAACTGCAAACAACCACCACAGAGGATTCTAGTGCTCTGTCCTCTTTTGTCTTCTCCCTCTGCTTGAAGTATACAAACAGAGTTCAAGATTTGATACCACTTGACGGCAAGACGCCTCCTATGTCCACCCACAGGATCGATTTTTCAGCTTCTTAAGCTGAAGTGGCTCATTCGATTCCCTTATGGAATCTCTGATGAAACCCAATCCACAAGTCCTTCTACTCACCTGCACGGCTCTTCTGCACTTAATCGTGAGCTTTCCCAATGTAATTTTAGGTTTCAGGGTTTCTTGGTTCCTGATGTCAAGAGTCCCCTGTCCTCTTGAATCCCCGAACTCCGATGAGTCAATTCACTGATACGTTCCTTTACATGTTATCCCTCCTAGCTAAACTCCTGGCCCACATGACCACTATCCCCGTGACCGCAGTCTTATCTCTCGTCGGGGTTTCGGGATTTCCAATGCCTAAATACATGGACACTCTTGTCATCAGGATTCTCGATCCTTCGAATCCTGATTTCCTGATGTGACTCTCCTATCGGGACCTTTTCTGAAGGCTTTGATCGCTTCCATGCGTCCCCTTAATATGGGTGGTCCTGATCGCCTCTCACGATTTCGTGACTTCTGATGCTCCAGAAGTATTTCTCTCGGGATTCGTGAAACAATGAACCCCAATGCACCGATTTGACCATTCTATCAGGACCTTCCCCGATAGTCTGAATCTCCGCCATGTGTACCCAACAGATGGATGACCCTGATCCAATCTCGTGATTTCAAAACTTGAAATGTCCCGACCTTCTCGACCTCGAGAATTCCAATATCCAGAACGTCGATGTCCCAATAAGTCAATCCTTTTGGGACTTTCACCCTCCTATTCACGAAGCTTTAAACCCTGTGTAACTCTCGACAGATCTGATAGCTATCGGGTTCTTCGATTTAGATTTGATGGTTCAAATCCATCCTTCTTCATCCGATCTAATGGCTACTGTGCTCCCTCCTGAGCTTGCGCACTTTGTTCCCAGACTTGGGAGAATTTTCCAAAACTCAAAGGCCTCGACCTTTGTCTGTTTCCTCATGCAAGCTCTCGACTTTAAGCCTCGCCTATGTTCTCCACAACGTTCTTCCTCCTGAGCTTTTACTCCCAAATCCTCAAAGGATTCTTTGACTTCTACACTCCTTGTAGAGTCCTTGCACACAACGTTCTATCTCTCCTGAGCTTCTGCAGGTACTCAGACCCCTAAGGGATTTTATCCTTCTTCCTTTCTCCTACAGATGGAGATTGTTTGGATGCCATCCTGGCTATCCCTCTGCTCAAGCAACCTCTTGCCGAGTCTGCAGGGTGTTCAACAACCCTATGAATATCCTTCAGTGGATTCTTCCTCTAAATTCCATAACTCAAAGAGTTCTCTTCTCCCTGTTCCTATCTTCACACTGACTCAAATGCCCACCTGGCAGAGTATCTTCTCACCTATGCACCTATGCACTCGCTCAATGCCCACTTGGAAGAGCTCTCAGAATCCTTAGTGATTCTGGTTCTTTCTGAACTCATGAAAAAGTTATTTTCAATTCTTTGTGCATGTGCTCAATGCCCTCCTGGCAGAGTGTGAAGAATCCTCAGTGATTCTGACTTCTTAAGAACTCATAGCAGAGTTCTTCTCAATGCACCACTGTGCATATGCTTAATGCCCACTTGGAAAAGCTTCACAGAACTCCTCAGAGCTTCTGTTTGCAACTATGTTCTTCTCCCACAACCTAGCCTCCAAGGTATTCAGCAACCTTGAGGTCCTTCTCCTGAGTTGTCGACTCCAGTTCTTGTGCCACAACACATCTTTATCTGAACCCGCAGAATTTAGAAGTGCTTTAGTTCACTGGTATTCAGAGACTGCAGTACTCTGTCACGCCCTCCTGGAATGAAACCACAAAGAACCTCAAACCTATAAATCAAACACACCCCTGAAAATGTAAACCTACAGCATACACCTACAACATATAAGAACACTCACAGACATTCACTTAACACATAGTCATGCAAAAAAAACTGTTGCTTGTATTAAAATGGCAAGTGCCTGTATTTACAAGGTGTTCCTGAGCACGGCCTGTAACAAGGTCTCGACTCCTTCTTCTACTCTCTACTCGCAGATTCTCTTCTATCCTCACCGACTTTCCTCTCTACTCATAGATTCTCTATTATCTTCATCGACTTTCCTCTCTACTAACTACCAAAGAGATACAATAGATATTTTTACTTAAGGGGGATTTTTGAGCTCTTCCCTCCAATCTACCTACCCTATTCAATTACAATGAATAGCTATCTAGTCTAGAATCGGATCTAGATATCAGCCTTACAAACATTAAAGGCCTATCTACTTACGCCTGCACAAAGGCACGACTTCACAGCTCAACAACCTACTGCATTAAATTTACATTCAATTCAAATTTCAAATGAGGTTGCGCCTCTCTCCAGCAATTGAATGCATGCGCTTGACGTGGCTGGCTGTATGGCTGGCTGATGTGGAGAGATGCTCTTGCATCACAAACCATCAAGGATGTAACATCCCGCTCTGGTGCACTGAGCTAGCTTATTCTTTGAGGACACTTGCTCGCAAGTGATCCGAATTATTATGCTATTAAAACTTTTTGATTCTCATTATGAGGCGTTATGGTTGATGACATGTTGTTTTACCACATTGACATAGACATGTGCTATTGACTTGGTTTCACTGAGTGTGCAGGGTTTTCGACCTTGAGGATATAGAGGCATCAATGGAACCACTTGGACTCCAGATCGAGTCAGGGAGTGTGCCATTGGGGTTTGATTGCTTTACTGTGATTTTAGTGGATCTGACTGGATGATATGATATGGATATGTTTTGACATGATTTGTTGATGATGCAGGCTGACGATAGCTTTCCGACCAGACTCACATATGGAGTAAAGGGGTCACACATGATTACCAGAGATGTTGAGGGAGAGTGTGGACAAAATCTCTTCCACAACCTACTAGCACTCCCGCTATAGCTCGAACTGTAGGTTAGCAATTACCTAGTTCAAGAGGACCCACAATGCTGTGAGGGATGACTGCAAAAGTCATTCACGATGATTCTAAGGGACGTGCATTAAGGTGGGGTCCTTATTCCTTAGAGGCCCTTAGTCTCCAACAAGTTCACCTAGTGGAATGTTGACTCCAGGGGTTATTGATGTCTATTAATCAGTCAAGAGGGGAGTGGAACCCTTGGAGCACGTAGTACGCAAAGGAATAGAAGAGGCAAGTGGCACCCTTGGAGCACATAGTGCATCCTGAAGGGCACCTCGTGCAAAGGAATAAAGGAGGCGAGTGGCACCCTTGGAGCACCCATTGCATATTGAAGAGCACATCGCGTTGACGATGTTAGAGGAATGAACCTAGATGGCCTTAGGACAATTAACATGTTAAGAAATAAAAAAAAAAAAGAAAAAACAATTTCCCTAATTAACTGTCACCCTGTACAAAATCTAAGGTCTAAGTCTAAAATTACGCTAATGGTAAAATTTTGTCTACCTTTANCATGTTCTTCATAAAATTTTGTAACATGAAGGGAGTAAGAAATTAAATTATTCATGAGAAATAAAATTTGTGGATATAAAATGTAAAGAGGGAATTAATTGTTTTATCTTTTGATAATTTAAAAAGATGCTAAATTAATGATAAAAGGGAAAAGGGATTAAATTCCACATTTTCCTTTTTGAGTTCTAAGTAAAAGGGGAAAGAGGGAAAATAAAAAAAATAGGAAACTAGGGAAAGGAGGTAACATAAAAAGGAAAATGGGGAAATTTAAGGGAAAAAGTGGGAAGTCAACTTAGTAAAGAATCTACATTTAAGATCTTTCTAATTTTAAAATTGAATTAGCAATTTCATAATAGGGAATGCCTTTAAAACCTATAAGGGAATTTAGGGACCCTAGGAGTGATTCTAGGAGTAACCCTAGGTGGGTGAGGGAATTAAAGATAATTACGAATCTACGGTCGTCAGCTTAGCGTTAAAATACCTATGGATCTCAACACCTTACTTTCCTGTGCAATGATGGTGAAGCAAAGGGGAACCCATCAGTCGTCTACCTCTGTGGATCTCCTTGCCAGATCGTTGACTTGCATCCTTCAACACAACCTCTGTGTATGGATTATCTTTCCTCCTTGTTGTGTATATCTCTGCATTTTCCTTCGCTTTTAAACTCTGCGTCTTCATCTCCTTCAGTTGAGAAATTAACTTCGAGTAACTATCCACTAATGGCGAATTCGTTTCATGCCTTCCTTTTGTGTTTTAATTGATTGAAGATTTTAAATTAGCATGTATGTTGTATAAAATTAACTTTATGCCTGTGTGGTCGTCATGTGGATCAAAAAGAACTAAATCTAATTAAAATCATTTTTCTCTCATCTCTTTTCTAAAAACATCATCAATAATAACCCAGGCATTGTTTAATAATCAAATACTAACCCTGCGACAGCCACCTCATGCATTTTATGAATGGCATTGACCAACGCAATAATCCAATTCACCTTGGACTGCAATTCCACATTTTTCTTTATATATATAAGTTTTCTATTGGGAGGTTTCATCTCTAAATTGCTAGCATTACCATCCTTACCCTGCACTTTTAATGTATTTAACCAAGATATTTCCCATATCCTTGGTGACAGCGTTTACATGAATGCCTGCTACGTGCGTCACTTTGTTGCCTGACAACAATTCATTACTAGAATTGCTAGCATTTTTACCTTGGGAGTTAGACAAGATTTCAAAATTGGGGTCAACACCTCTATGTAATGGATAGGCAGTCTTATTTTATTATCAATGTTTGTGCGTCACAGACAACATTAGTTTAGGTATAGGATTTTTGAACAACAATCTTAGATATATTTGATTCTCTGACAATGGAATCCTCATTGTATAAAGACTGTGAATTTATGCCTTGTAGGGATATCTTACACCACCACTTTATTACTCAGTAGATCGCTGAAAGCACTCATGGTTTGACAGTTACTTTACACTTGATTTTTAAATATGATTACGGATGAAAATAGTCTTGACAGTTCTACCTTTCCAACTTCCTTTTAATTTTTAATTCCTGATTAGACAATGATTCCTTTGATGGAAATTCATATTTAAACTCTGCAAATTTATATGAATGTATGATTGAGAGACTTCGCATCTAAAGGGTGATTGTGTGACTACTAATGTATATTAATTATATGGCTGAATTCTATGATCCTGTGGATCATATGGTCACCTATTTTGGAATTACTTTTACTTTAAGTCTCAGATATTTTAGTGAGAGTGCCCTGTTCTTGACAGTCTGCGTTGACTGCCTAGTATTTAGACCACTTGAAACAATGCCTGTGACTTCACGAGATTGGGGTAGACACGGTATTGAGATGCTTCTGAAAAACTCATCTCTTGATAAGTATCATAAATGTTGAATTATTGTTGCAGACCAATTTGCGTTTTACTTTTGCAATCTCTTAAGTTGGTTGCCAAAAATACTGACGGATCTTGTAACTGGTGCTTGACTTTAGCTTAGACAGCCAGCTATTGATTCAACGTTCATGCTTGAGTTTTTCCCCTACCCTAGTCCTTACTTTCACATTTACCCAACATTGAATATTACTAAAGGCCTAAGTATTTGCTTTTCATCCTTGTGCATTGTTGTTTACCTTATAATGAATGCCAGTTATCTATTATTAAATGCCATGTTATTAACTACATTAATTAATTGCTTGTGATAAAGGCTTTTGTTAATTACTTCTTGGCTTATTTTAATGGTAGCCTTCTAGTTTAAGTGGTTTCTTATTATAAAATTAATGGCTAGTTGGAAGGAGTTTTGGATTAAAGATGGGTTACTTATTTCACTTGCTAGACTGGTGGCCTTTAATGTCTATTGATTGTAAATTAATGGCTAAATTCTAATTTAGACAATCTATTTAGTTCAAAAATTATGATTAATTATGTTTTGATTATTAGCCAAGACAAAGTCCAGACTTGCCTGTTGATGTCTATTTAACTTTGTTTTAGAGGGTACCTTGAAGACAAATTGTGATTTAAAGTTGTGCAATGGATTGGCTTTAAGACTAATGTAGATTGTACCTTATCGTCATATTGCAATTTAGACGTGCTAAGTTGGGCTCGTAATAGATGATTATTATAGACTGTAATTATTGACTAGCTTGCCTCGATGATGGATCGGGGTATAGATGAAGTTGTTTTTAGCCTGCACTTCCCATTGAGGGGGTTGTGTTTCCTTTTAATTAATGTTGTACTTGGATGTAAACTTTAATGTGCTTGGTATGCTTGTGTCAGGGGGGATGTAGACACCTCCTTGTTCCTGATGCAGGAGCATCCCTCACGACAAGCAAGCTAACGTGGAAGCAGAAGTCAGCTGGAAGACGTCCAACACAAGTTATTTGAATTTTTAAATTTTCTCTTGAAGCTGATGCGCTAAAACTTAAATGAGATCATTTAATGAAAGCGTCTTGGAAAGAAATGTAATCAGACCTCGATCCATACGCTCTCATCTGAGATAGATAGAGGCATTTATAGTAGTAGTTGCAGGTAGATAGAATTGAATACTAGAATAGATAGTTCCATAAGAAAGAGGGAAAACCGAACATAGACACCCTCATTGTATTGTTGTGGTATTATCGATTCAGGAAGAGTAAGAAGAGAGAGAGAGAGAGAATAGGAGAATAGCTGAGAGTTGTAGAAGAACACCCATGTATAGATCTTGAATTAATAGAAGAAGTTGATTCAGATTCATGGTTGTTGTGTTATTCTCTGTGTATGTGTGTTGAATGCTCTGCTTATGAGTATTTCTCCCTGTTATGAATTTGTTGTTATGCCGTGCGTATGATTTCACGTGTTAAAATAGAAATCCGAGAGGAAGTGAATGAGTTACAATCATTTCTTTGCTTGAGCAAGGATTCCTGCAAGGAGTGTAGTTGAAGTCATCCGCAAGGGAGTTCCTTGACAGAAGGCTTAGGGAGATAGCTTTTGTTCTCATTCGTCGTGAAGGTGCAGTTAGGTATATGGTCATGCAAAGAGTGTGCAGGCTAAGGGTTGAAGTCTCAGTCGGGTATCTAAGAAGAAACTTTGAAAGACTGTTGTTGCAGGTGTGCGCAGAGTCAAGAGAACTTCAACACTTAGACATGATTGAAGATTGCCGCAATGAGTGTGTGCAGAGAACCTCGTTGAGGTTGAAGAAGTCTAAAAAATATCAGGAAGGATAATCCTCTGAGTCACTGAGGATCAACGTAGATAAGTGTGATTTGAAGTCGAGGAGAAGCATCACAGGTTGGCGAAGTGGCGAAGGAATCTCGTGGAGAGATCCTTTCTTTCATTTCGAGGATTATACAAGAAGGAACGGACGGTCGAAATCTTTTCAGGATGTTTCGTGAAGTTCTGAGGATCGTCGGATTTTGTAGAGGTGCAAGGAGGTTACGGCATGAGGGTCCGAGGAGTTTGGAGCTCAGGACAGGCAGATTCGTTGATTCAGAGTCACGGGAGTCGTCAGATATACACGTGGTCTCGTGTATCGGGGACTCAGGAGTGGAAGACCAAAGGTTGTGCAGCCAGAGCAACGAGATCGCTAGGTGCAATAAGATCAGAGCCGTTCGTCGTGGAGGACGTGTGTCAGGGGATTCTTATCTTGCAGACTCGGACATTGGAGGTCTGAAAGGGGAGATCTTTAGCTTCGCAAGGGGTGAAGTAGCGAGGAGATCTGGATCGTCCAATTGAGGGGATGCGTGGCAGAGATCCAAGGATCTCGCGAACTCAGAAGTTCGCAGGGTGAACATCCAAATATTTGGTGTTAAAAGTCGCGAGACACGAGGTCGCGAAGAAGCGAAGTGATAAAAATATCTGAGCCGTCCATCTGAGGAGGACAAGTGGCGAGAGATCAAGAGATCTCGCGAACTTGGGAGTTCATAGGTTGAGAGCCGAACATTCAGTACACCAAGTCGTGAGGTCAGGAGGTGGCGAGAGAAGGACAGTCGTTGAATCCAGAGTACAGGAGGACCATTGGATCTACGCAAGGGATCGTGTCTCGGGGCCTCGCAAGAAAATGTTTGAGAACTTGGACGCGGGTGTCGCGAGTTTGCGAGAAGGCGATATCCTGACACTGGAGTAGTCTGGGCCATAGCAGAGTGGTAGTGGAGTACAGGTGGCACGAGGGGATTCCTAGTCGCGAAGTGCCAAGGAGTCGAGATTCTCGTGGACACATGGAAAAGTATAAGGTGGGACCGTTCATCTCAGGGACTCATGGAATAGGAGGGTGAAACCCCGACGATTCAACCAGTGAGGTCACGAGGTTGCGAGGCGGCAAGAGACACCAACAGTTAAGCCTAGCCCACGGTTGTATGTGGAAGGAGCTATACCCCCATCGCCATATCGGGTATCGCAAGATTGAAGCGAAGAGTTGGAGGTTTTAAACACCGAAACTCGTGAGACAGCGAGATTTAACTGATCTCCTGGTAGTAAAGAGGAGACCTCGGAAGATTTCTGTGGGTGCAGATTTCCCAATAGGGAGATAGAAGAACCTTCGAGTTCTTCAAGCTGAGAAGAAGAAGGTCCTGTGAGAGCGAACGTGCCCATAGTGTGGTGGTGCACCTGCGTCAAGTGGTATCAGAGCGGAATTCTTGTCTGTATATTTCAGGCAAGAGAGGCAGGAGATAAAGAGCACTCTGATACACATGTTAAGTGTGTCAGAGCTTAGAAAAGTTTCTTTTCTTTCTGCAGTAGAGGACAAGGAGAATTCACCATGCCGCCAAGGAGAAGAGGTAGAGAATTACCCAATCTAGAGGGAGAAATGGAATTGTCCAGAGAAAGAGAATTGTCCAGAGAAAGAGAGAGGCAAGTATAGAATCCAGACATGGAGAGATAAGTACGAAATCTCTGTGCCAGAATGGAGGAGATGGAGACGTCACAAAGGCGCAATGCTGATGCAGGAGATATGAGCGAATCAGAGGATGAAGGTAATGCTAGACATGAAGAAGAAGAAATCCCAGCAGAAGATGCAGCCAATGAGCGTTTAATTAAGGCTATCGCTCGGATGAGTTCGAAAACAAAAATGGGCATTCCAGCTTATGAAGGGAGTCTGGATGCAGAAGAGCTGTTAGACTAGATTAAAGCTCTTGACACTTACTTCGATTATGAAGATATCGAAGAAGATGAGAAGGTCAGACATGCCTTCAAAATATTAAAAGGACATGCAGCCTTGTGGTGGGATGAACTACAAGCTGACAGGCATTGCCAAGGCAAGCAAAAGATTAAGATCTGGGACAGGATGATTGCAAAGATGAAAGCAAAATTCATTCCCAGGGACTATCAAATTTCTCTATTCAGGAGAATGAAAAACCTGAGACAGAAGCTGATGACAGTAAAGGAGTATACTAAGGAATTCTATAGGTTAAACATCAGAGCAGGTCATCTCGAAAGCAATGACGAAAAGGTGGCCAGGTATATGAATGGCCTGAGGTATGAAATTCAGGACGAACTAAATTTGGAAACCATCCGAACGGTGGAGGATGCTTACCAATTGGCTCTGAAAGCTGAGGAGAAGCTGAGCCGTAAACAAAGTCAGAGGGGCAGAGGAAGAAGTCAGCCCAAAGGAAAATCGGTTGCCCAAGATAAATATCAGAAGCCCAAGGATGATTGGAAGAAACCTCAAACTCAGACAGAGAGAGGTGGAACCTCACAAAGAGGGCGATATGTTGAGCAAAGAGAACAACATACTGAACAAAGAGGAGGATATGCTGATAATAATAGGTTTTCTCGTACTAGAGGTAGAGGAAGAGGAAGAGGTGGAGTAATCACATGCTACACATGTGGAAAGAATGGACACAAGTCGGTTGACTGTCCAGATAGGAAGAAGGATGGAGGAGAAGATCACATCGTCAAGGCACAGAGGCGAGATGGTGAGGCAGAGTACGCTGAAGGAGGAAGATCGTTAGTGATGTGAAAAGTCCTTTTGACACCAAATAAGAAGATGGAGAACTCGGCGCAGAGGAACAGTCTTGTTAGGACTGCTTGCAAGACCAAGGATAGAGTGTGCAAAGTCATCGTGGACAGTGGAAGCACCGATAATCTCATTTCGATCGAGATGGTAGAAAAGATGGAGCTGGAGACAACTGATCACCCGAATCCATACAAAGTTTCATGGCTACAAAAGGGACATCAGGTAAATGTCACTAAACAATGCTTAGTTGACATAAAGATAGGAGGATATAATGATAAGATTTTATGTG
>SNQJ01S0015317.1:45100-77251 GCA_010110895.2 Picea sitchensis
TCCTTTCAGCACATGTTTGAGGCACGGATCAGTCATTTGGACAGAGATAAATCTAGGGCACCGACACCCATTGAGGTTCCACTGCATACTCCGGTCAGTACTGGTAGCATTCACCGTGAACTTGAGAAGGTAAAATTTTCCGAGTCCTTTGGTGCCCTGGATGATGCAACCACTGAGGCATGGTTGGAGAACATGGCAATGTGCTTCGCACTTCAGTATTACACCTCCAACATGAAGGTCTGCATGGAAATCTTTCAACTGAAGGGGAGCGCTCTTCTATGGTGGAAGACGCTCCTACCATAGTTGAACATGGTCGTTGAAGATGTGTCATGGGAACTGTTCAAGGAACAGTTCCGAGAGAGGTACCTTTCAGAGGAATTCATTGAGTGTCATCTCAATGAGTTCAATGCCTTATGACAGGGAGGTCGTACGGTGCCCGAGTACGAGGCTCATTTTATGGAGCTGCTCTGGTATGCTTTGCAACTTAACAATGAGAAACTTAAGGTCAACAGGTTTGTGTTCGGCCTTAACAGTAGCCTGCATGAAAAGGTTAGGATTTTGATGCCTCAAACCTTGCATGATGTCGTTCAGAAGGCCCTCACAGCAGAGGAAGAGCTTATCAGTGGGGCTCTGACCAGGACTCTAGGGAGACTAGCAGGGCAGGTTTCATCTGGAGCATAGTAGCATCATACACCAGCTAGACATACACATGGATACTGTGGCTTCCAGAGGGGATCCACTTTTAGTACACCTCGGTGACCACCGCCTCAACAGTGGACACCCTATCGGGGACCACCACATCAGTAGTAGTTTCGAACACAACAACAATAGTTTAGGCTTGTTCAACAATACAGACCAGGATTCTAGGCCAGTGGGCCATCATCCTCTACTTTGGGTACCAGGACTACCGGGCTGAAGAAGGGGTGTTGGACATGTGGGGAGCCACACTACCAACGTGACTGCCCGGTGGAGAGGACTAGAGCATCCGGACTAGCCAGACCCACTACCATGGGAGATATGGGCAAGGCCCATCAGATTCATGTAGTGGTGAATAACTGCCAGGCAGATAATTAGTAAATGGTGCTCAAGATGACAGGTACCATCGCTAACCAGACACTTAGTATTTTTATTGATCTCGGTGCTACAGAGAGCTTCATTTATGGTGTAGTGCTAAAAGGGATTAAGGTAAAAGCATTCGTTTAGGATGAGTTTAGCTTCATAGAGATGGCTTCGAGAGCCAACCAAAAGGTTGGAGGAAAGGTTACAGGATGTATCCTTAACCTAGGAGAGTTTGTCACTAGGGCCAACCTATATGTCATGATTTTAGGATCTTATGACGTCGTGATTGGTATGGACTGGTTGGAATCGCATGAGGCAATACTCAACTGTAAGATGAAATGATTGAGCTTGTTCGATGATGAGGGACAGAGATGTGTGATTGTAGGCTGGAACTAGGGAGTTTCCCTGAGGTTCATCTCTTCCTTGCAACTTCGGAAGAGCATGCGCAAGGGGTGCAAGATTTATGCGATTCTTGCATTAAATGAGAAGGGAGTAGCGAAAGGTCTAGAACACCTTCCGATGGTGAAAGAGTTTGCGGACATATTTCCATAGGAGTTACCTGGGATGCTTCTAGAGAGGGAATTGGAGTTTACCATAGATCTAAAACCGGGGACTAAACCGATAGCAAGAATGCCTAATCGGATGTCAGCTCCATAGTTACAAGAGTTCAAAATGCAACTAAAGGAGTTGTTGGACCTAGGTTTGATATGTCCTAGTGTGTCTCCATGGGGTGCACCTGTTATTTTCATATGAAAGAAGGACGGATCATGGCGGCTTTGCATTGACTATCGTCAACTAAGCAAGGCCACAATCAAGAATTAGTATCCATTGACGAGAATTAATGATCTGTTCGATCAAATGAAGGGTGCGACGGTATTCTCGAAGATTGACTTATGATCAAGGTATCACCAGTTACAAATCAAGGAGGATGACATCCCTAAGACCACATTTAAGATGAGGTTTGGACATTATGAGTTTACTATTTTACTGTTTGGACTGATAAACGCCCAAGGGGTATTTATGAGTTTGATGAATGGGGTGTTCCGTGAGTACTTGGACAAGTTCATCCAAGTATTCATTGATGATATTTTGATCTACTCTTGAATGACAGAGGAGAATGACGAGCACTTGTGCTTGGTACTAAAGTGTCTGCGAGAGCACAAATTGTATGGGAAGTTCTCCAAATTCTATTTTTATCAATTGAAGATTCACTACTTAGGGCATGTCATCTACGGCGAAGGCATCACCATGGATCTGGAAAAGGTCGAGGTTGTTATGGAATGGCCTATGCCGACGAATGTCCCAGAAGTGCGTAGCTTCATGGGTTTAGCAGGATACTATTGACGGTTCATCGAGGGATTTTTGAAGATAGAAAATCTGATCACAGGTTTGCAGAAGAAAAAAAAGAAGTTTTTTTGGACCGAGAAATGTGCAGAAGTGTTTTAGAGGCTCAAGGAATTGTTGACAACTGCACCAATACTAAAGTTCCCTGACATGGACATGGACTTCTTGGTATGCACTGACGCATCCAAGGAGGGCTTAGGTGGGGTCTTGATGCAAGACATATGAGTGATTTCTTACATTTCAAGGAAACTGAGAAGGCATGAGGAGAACTATAGGATGCATGATTTGGAGTTATTAGCCATCATATATGCCTTGAAGGTTTGGAGACACTACCTTGTTGGACAAAAATTTGAACTAAAGACTGACCATTGTGGACTACAACACATATTTATGAAAAGTGACCTAAATGCATGATAATGGCATTGGTCGGAATTGCTTAGAAAGTATGACTTCAAGATTACTTACATAAAAGGAATAGTGAACCAAGTGGCGGATGCATTGAGTCGGAGACCATGCATCTTTTCGGTGTTGCCTCTTCAAATGAATCTACGTGAAAAGATTCTAACTTTATAGCGTGACGATGACTAGTACAAAGAGGTCGAGGATTTTATCAGACAAAACACAATGATGGTACCATGATTTGAGGGATTTTCATTTGATAGTGATGGTCTATTGAGGTTTAAAAGTCAGATATACACATCGCCAAATTACGAGTTGAGGATGTTGATCCTAAGCGAGGCTCATAGAGAAGTATACATGGCTCACTCGGGAGTCACGAAGATGAGGGCAGACCTTAAACCATTATTCTTCTAGAATGGAATGAAGGCCAACATAGTCAACCATGTGGCTAGATGTCTAGAATGTCAGCAGGTAAAGGTGGAACATAGGCACCCCACAGGATTACTACAATCACATGCAATTCCAAAATCGAAATGGGAGGTTATTTCGATGGATTTTATTGTTGGATTGCCACTGATGCCAAGGAGACATGACTTGATTTTCGTAGTAGTAGACACGACGAAGAGTTCTCACTTTATTCCTGTGCGTACAATGTATCAGTTACCTGACATAGCTAGAGTTTTCATCAGTGATATTGTGAGGCTGCATGGCATACCTAAGAGGATTATATCCGATCGAGGATCGGTGTTTACCGGACGATTTTGGACGAGTTTCCAAGAGGCCTTGGGAACCCAACTTAACTTTAGTACTATGTATCACCCGAAGACTGAAGGACAGAACAAATGAATGAACCAAACATTGGAGGACATGTTGCGCATGTATGTGATGGACCAACAAAAGAATTGGGAGGAATTCTTGCCACTGGTGGAGTTCACTTACAACAACAGTTAACAGAGCACCATTAAGATGGTGCGTTTTGAGTTTCTTTATGGGTGACCGTGTCAGATGCCCTTGAGTTGGGATCATCTTGAGGTTAGGGTCCTGGTGGGACCAGAAGTGATCCAAGAAATGGAAGAGAAAATGAAAACAATAAGACAAAGGATTAAAGAAGTGTAGGATCGACAGAAGAGTTATGTCGATGCACACCATGTCGACCGTAGTTACAAGGTCAGAAATCTAGTCTTCTTGTAGGTTAAACTGCATATGAGTTTGATCAAGTTTGGGAAGGGAGATAAACTCTCTCCTAGGTTTGTGGGCCCTTTTGAGATTGTGGAGAGAAAGGTGCCCGTGGCCTATCGACTAGCCTTGCCTGATTCCTTGAAGTGTATGCACGATGTTTTTCATGTATCTGTTTTGAGACATTATATTAGTGATCCTACACATGTTATTGACATGAGTTCCTTGCAAGTTTCAGATGAGGGAGCGCTCACAGCTACGATGTCGAATGGTAGATCAGGTCAAGGTCTATTGGGACAATTATAGTCTGCACTCAGCAACCTGGGAGGATTCATATGATATGCACCAACAGCTTCCATTTTTGTTTGATAGATAGACATCTGATACTGTGATACACTTTATTTCAACATTTATACTATGAGACTTTGGGATGAAGTTTAGACCAAGAGGGGGTGTATGTAACATCCCGCTCTGGCACACTAAGCTAACTTATTCTTTGAGGACACTTGCTCGCAAGTGATCCGAATTATTATTCTATTAAAACTTTTTGATTCTGATTATGAGGTGTTATGGTTGATGACATGTTGTTTTACTACATTGACATAGATAGGTGCTATTGACAAGGTTTTACTAAGTGTGCAGGGTTTTGGAGCTTGAGGATACAGAGGCATCGATGGAACCCATTGGACTCTGGATCAAGTCAGGGAGTGTGCCATTGGGGTTTGATTGTTGTATTGTGATTTTAGTGCATCTGACTGGATGATATGATATGGATATGTTATGACATGATTTGTTGATGATGCAGGCTGACGATAGCTTGCCAACTAGACTCACATATAAAGTAAAGGGGTCACACACGTCATGGCTAAAACTGTAGGTTAATGATTACCTAGTTCAAGAGGACCCATGATGCCATGAGGGAAGACTGTGACAGTCGCTCACGATGATTCTAAAGGGCACGGAATAAGTCAGGGGCCTTATTCCTTAGAGGCCCTTAGTCTCCCACAAGTTCACCTAGCGGAGTGTTGACTCTAGGGGTTATTGATGTCTACCAATCAGTCAAGAGGCGAGTGGCACCCTTGGAGCAAGTAGTGCATCTTGAAGGGCACGTTGCGCAAAGGAACAAAAGAGGCGAGTGGCACCCTTGGAGCACGTAGTGCATCCTGAAGGGCACCTTGTGCAAAGGAACAAAGGAGGCAAGTGGCACCCTTGGAGCACCCGTTGCGTCCTGAAGGGCATGTTACGTTGATGATGTTAGAGGAATGAACCTAGATGGCCTTAGGACAATTAACGTGATAAGTAATTAAAAAAAAAACAACAATTTCCCTAATTAATTGTTGCCCTGTACAAAATCTAAGGTCTAAGTCTAAAATTACGCTAATGGTAAAATTTTGTCTACCTTTAAAAAAAATATATTAAAATATATATGTATAGATAAAATAAAATAAAATGATAAAATTTAAAATAAAAACCACTTAAATAGTAATCATGATCTTCATAAAATTTTGTAACATGAAGGGAGTAAGAAATTAAATTATTCATGAGAAATACAATTTGTGGATATAAAATGTAAAAAGGGAATTAATTATTTTATCTTTTGATAATTTAAAAAGACACTAAATTAATGATAAAAGGGAAAAGGGATTAAATTCCACACTTGCCTTTTTGAGTTCTAAGTAAAAGGGGAAAGAGGGGAAATCAAAAGAATAGGAAACTAGGGAAAGGAGGTAACATAAAAATGAAAAAGGGGAAATTTAAGGGAAAAAGAGAGAATTCAACTTAGTAAAGAATCTACATTTAAGAGCTTTCTAATTTTAAAACTGAATTAGCAATTTCATAATAGGGAAAGCGTTTAAAAACTGTAAGGGAATTTAGGGACACCTAGGAGTGATTCTAGGAGTAACTCTAGGTGGGTGAGGGAGTTAAAGATAATTACTTAACTAAAGAAATTAATTTATGGAGGAATACAGGGGATGGGGGACACTTGTATGGAGAGGAAATTTTAGAAATTTATTTTTAAAACTTTAATTAAATGAGATTTTAGGAAAGAAAGGAAGTTTGAAACACTATAAAATAAAGGAAGGAGAAGGATGAAGGGCATCTTCTGTTTGCGTAATGTTACGCTACAGAAATATCAACTTGAGTGATTTAGTTGTGGGAGTTGGGATACCTAGCTCAGAGAGGAGTGGTAGCTCAGCCTTGCGAGGTGAGCTAGGAGATAGACGAAACATCTGGATAGTGTGTGTGGCCCCTTTGCATCTTAGGTGGCTAAAGGGGAAGAAGAGTACCCCTAGCATTGGCTGGGAGGTACCGATGAAGTCTCGATGGTCAAGGAGCAGGAGTCGTACGGAGCGCAGGACATCATTCGAAGCGGGCGATCAGGCAATAATATGCTGTTTTATTTTGTAGAGTAGAATGTATTAGGACTTATGCTTGGATCTACATATTGATTTGTAAATGGATTGGATGTTAGATTGATAGCAGACCCCCTTTTTCTTAGCATGGCTGATTGTTTGTTTTATTGATTTCCCGTGACCTTCGTCCCCGCATGACTCGAAAACCCTGTGGTTTGACTATGACCCATGTGATTGTATGCCTTTCATCCCTAGCATGCTGGTCCTAGCCTGGGCAGTCATCTAGGAGCTTCATCTACAGTCATCACCTTAGCGTTAAAAGACCTATGGATCTCAATGCCCTAATTTCCTGTGCGAGGATGGTGAAGCGAAGGTGAACCTATCAGTTGTCTACCTCTGTGGATGTTCTTGCTAGATCGTTGACATGCATCCTTCAGCATGACCTCTGCGTATGGATTATCTTGCCTCCTTGTTGTGTATATCTCTGCGTTTTCCTTCACTTTTAAACTCTGCATATTCATCTCCTTCAATGGAGAAATTAACTACGAGTAACTATCCACTAATGGAGAATTGGTTCATGTGCTCATCACTGGACTTTTATCTTAAGTTATGATTATGTTATGTGTGAGTAGAATGAAACTATGAGTGAGTGGAATATTCAATTGATTACTTGAACCCGTGTGTTATAAATTAACTGTACTCCTGTTTATTTTGTTGGACTTTTACTTGATTCTATGATTATGACATCAATGGTAGATTGAAACCAAGAGCGAGTGGATCTTTCATTGTTTTAACATGTGCATTCATAGTTTCGAATATGCATAGTGGTTAATTAACTATTAGTTTTTTTTAAACTCTTGGCAACCATAATTCCTATAATGTTTCATGCCTTCCTTTTGTGTTTTAATTGATTGAAAATTTTAAATTAGCATGTATGTTGTATAAAATTAACTTTATGCATGTGTGGTCGTCATGTGGATCGGAAAGCACTAAATCTGATCAAAATCATTTTTCTCTCATGTGACATCCCCCAAAAATTAATATTTTTTTTTATTTTTGTGTGCTGGAAATTTATTTCCGTTTTTGGCAAATTCGAATCTGGAAAATTTCTGTCATTTATGGCAGTTCCGAATTTCAAATTTAATTTAATTATTGTGATTGTTGAGGAAAGATCTATTTGGACTCAACTAACTATTTGACTATGACACTTGTATCACAACATGATATCTATATTAACTGCAGGAGGACAAATGGAACAACTAGGTTAAAAATCAACTGACCTTGACTCCATGAGTGGGGAACATGTTGGAACTACCTCTAGGCTGATTATGAGAAGTATAAAATCAGATATTTGGCCACTGGTAGCCCCTGAAAATCAGGGATTACGAGAGCTGCAAAAATCCCCAAAGGAGGGAAAAAGTCTCGGGCAAAAGATTGATAAATAACATATGCAAGGAGGCATGACGCTACCAAGTATGATGGGAAAGTATTCCTGAGATCTCTTACTGTTATGAACACTGTGGATTGAGTGTGAGGCAAGAGGATCCTACTAAAACAGAATTGTCTTGTTGTTATGAGCATTGTTGAGTAAGTGTGAGGCAAGAGGATAACTGTTGGAATTGAAGGACATTGCTGAGGAGTCGTCTCCAAGTTCACCCTCATGGATTCATGGTCAGGCTAGGGGGTGAATCAGGCAAGTAGATTTGGCTTTCCTGTTCTACGGTTGGGAGGAACATGGTTGTTCCTTTTGTCTTCCCATAGATTCGATTTAGATATGTTGATCTACCCCTCTCTATTATGAATGACTATATTTTATTTCGATGTCTTATTAAATGTGAACTAGAATGATGTCCACTCTCTGTCTGAATGATTTTTCTGATGCATTGTATTGATTAAATTGGGACTGTAACATTTTCCATTTTTGGTTTGTTATGGGGAATATATGTGAAGAACACCTGTAATTATAGTTCTATGGAAAAGGGAGATTTACAATAATGAGGCAGACTTTCTCTGTAGATACATACCCAAGAAACCAAACTCAGATCCCTTGGAACAACTTTTATAATGACTAATCTCTAATGAAATGATATTCTTAATTCATGTATTTACATAGATGCATAGATCCAGTATTGTTGATGTTTAATGCATTGATTAAAAGAGGCTCTAAGTGAATATTATAAGAATTTACCTTATACAGAAAAATTTTACCCTTTGTACCCTTCTGTGCGTGGAAAATTCCTAAGACCTTAGGCTTTCGAAATTTTGTGAGGAAAACTCAGTCCAACTTTCTTTTCACCTTTTGAAGGTTCCTATATATTGATGTATGGATTCCAAACTCGCAAAGTTTTGAATCCTGAAACCCCAAAGCTCCCCCTTTTCACATTTCGAAAGTTGTTCATGTTAACACAGAGGTAACCTCGAACCACTTGGAGTCTTGGAGCTAGCCCTCCAATACTCAGAGAGGGCTCTCTCTATATGATTTAAACTTGGTATGGAATAGGATAGAAGTCAGGCTAGCTATGAAAGCAATGAAAGTATCGGGTTGGGGTTTTGGTTTTTAAATAGTTGTTTTGGGACAACAAGGAGGGCCATTGGGCAAATGGGGTCTGCGCTTAAATATGTGATTCACTCTCAGATCTAGACAAAGCTCTTACAGAGGGCAAGGTAGTGGAAATGTTGGATTGAATTAAGTTTGAATGGTGTCGATTTGAGGAAGAACTAGGGGAGGAAGAAAACAAGCAAAGGAGCAGCTAAGAATTCCTTAACTGAGATTTTTAGAAGAGAAACATAAACATTATCAAAATATCAGATGTAGAGTATTGTGCGAATAAATTATGCTCTGTTACTATCTTATGACAATAAGAATTGAAAACAGGTGGAAAGATGACAGGAAAAATACTTAGCAGAGAAAGAAATGCCACCAAAACATCCGCACAAGAATTCTGTAAAAATCATGCCCATTGTTGATTGATCATTTAAAGATTACAAAAAACATTTCTGGAATGGCAAAGCCCACAGTCCAGCAAAGAAAATTACACCCTCACAGGTTGAACCCTCTCCTCTCAACTCGAACCCCGATTTCATCTTTTACATGTGTATATAAAGGTAAAAATGCTATCAGTCCTCCAAAAATTTGAACTCTACCACTGCTTTCTAAAAATAGAAAATGGTTACAATGATTGACACCTGTCACAGATGGTCTCCCAGAAACAAAATCGAAAAATGTAAATAACAACTAATTTGAGAAATTTTGATAGGTCTCTTGAATTCTGGAACTACTGGAAATGAATGTTGAGTTGTTGGGGGGATCTTTGCCATAAAATCTGGGCCATCTGTCATTTTTTGTTGCTTCCTGTCACGAAGTCGCTTCCAACTGGGGGAAATTGTGTTTAAACTTCTGCCTGAAATGCGGGAAAACTTTGTCATTTGTCAAGAGAATTTAAATTGCCCCTGGTCGAGCTGCCAGATACATTCTAAAGAATGCCTAAAAAAAAGATACTCTGCCACCTCTGTCGACACGTAGAGCACTGCACCATGCCCCCGTAAATGTTCAACCATCTCATCTTTTATTCACTAAACTTTTTCCTTATAATCAGGGATCTGATTCTCTTTGCCGATTTTTTCACTGCCAGGTGTCTTAGTTCCTTTCAAATTTTCTATCGAATGATCGGAAATATTCATCCCATAAAATATACAACAATCATCAGGAATTTTGAAGTGACTGTTGCATCATATTCCAGTTTTCTATAGGGTATTTCGCAGCTTCCTTTTCTTCCTTCCACATATCATCAAGATTTTCCAATTTTTATGGTGTACTACCAACTTTTTCAAATATCTGGATGCATCTTTGGCACCGACGAATTCACCCCTTGAATCTAGTCAAGAACCGGGCCTGGTTGAGCACCCTGCACTCCTTTCCTTTCATGCAGAATGTCATGTAAGGAACCCATAGTTGCAAACTCATAAGCCAAAATGCGTTGATTCACATCAATGAAATAGCCCACCAATTCAACGACATGCTCATGTTTAATCCTGGAAACCATTGACACCTGCCCCAGAAATTCAGAATCGGACTCTTGCTGGCTGTTGACATCCAATTTCTTAATTGCTGCAACCCGACCATTACTTAAAGTTGCATAATAAGCCCTTCCATATGATCCTTCTCCAATCAAAGATTTGGGCCCAAAATTATCTGTTTAATCTCATTGCCAACATTTATTAGTATTGACTCAGATTTTATGCTGTCCATGTCCCAAAACTTGATCATATGTACATCTCCAGCAGCCAAAAAATGGTTCTTAGTCATATCAAACTGCACAACATCCATGGAGCACTTATGAAATCCTGGATATGCTTTACAACATCTTCACTTTCATTCCATTCCACAAGATAAGATTCCCCTTCTTTGTTTGTTCCACCTGAGAAAATCCGTGTCCCGTCAGCACTATAAGCCATTGTAGTACACGACTGACCAGGAGCATCATAATCAACCCTTGAAGCCATCAGATCATATAACCGAGCCTTTATCTTGCCATTGACAGCTGTTGAAAAGATAAATTGAATTTTTTCTTTATAATGGGGGCATACATAATACATAGGTACTTCACGACCTTCAAAAGTATATTGCCTTGCACCAGTAACAACATCCCATACCTTTATAGTTTTGTCATCACCACATGTAATAAGACACATTTTCTTGTTGGGATGTGAGAAAGCAAGGTCATTTACACCTCCAACATGGGCATCAACCTCCAATGAATTCATAACCAGAACCATCTTTGGCATGGAAGTTAACCGAACTGCTACATAATCCTCCAATGAGAGAATAAACCTTGTTAGGATCACGGTTGTCAAAGCAGGGTGCTTCCATATGCGTTGTACAATCTTGACATTGCTCGGGATATCGGAGATGGCTTGCAATACAAGCCACTTTTTGATCACCAAGGCATCTTCTTCCCAGTTCCCTCCATCACCCTCCTCGCTTTCATCAACATGACTTCCAGTAGAGGAAACAGTCTCTGTAAGAACAACTTTCTTCTTTTTAAGAATTGAGCAGGCATGCCCGAGTTTTCTCTGGACCCTTAGCAGTTTGCTCTCAATTTCTTCTACATCTTGCTTAGGTACCAACGAATTCACCTCAGCAACATTTAACATATACAAAGGCACATGCGGGCTGAAAATGAAAAGATACCTACGTTTCTCTTGGCTGGGGACTTGCAGAGTTTATTTTTCCCTGTGGCAATAATCCCACATGCATGTGGTAAACTGAATTTTTGGCATTTATATGAGCCAACAGTCACATGCTCTTTCGATGAAGTGATACTGAGGCTGTGCTTTGGAGTTTGGCATTGGCGTTGGCTTGTGTGTTTGTTGTTGGTTTATGAAATGGTGCTTATCCTCGGTGTTGAGTATTCGGAGGTTGGCCCTAGGCCAATATAATTTTTTCTCAAAATATTTATATTTTGATAAACAAGACAAAAAATTTACATAAAGGCTGAGGGGTCAATTTTGGCTCAAAAGACCAAATTTTGGCTAATAAACCAAACTTTGTATTTACTCACAAGAATTAAATTTTGCCATTCAAACCAATTCACAATTTTTTGCTAAAAATGCACCAGAAATCGCTTTGAAGCTTTCGTGCAGGTACTCATCTTATGCTTGGTCAGTGTCGAGCGCTTTCTTCCGCCTTCACCATGCGTCATGAGCAAAAGCATAATGCCTGAAATAGATAGATATTATTCAAAATATGGATTCCCTATTATATAGGGTTCTAACATAGGCTCCACCTGGGGAGGATAGCTCCAAAGGAGGTGTCTAGAATCCATAGAACTCTGAAATTCACAGACCAACTGATCATTGGGCTGCCCTCAAATTGTAAACTGAAAATAAAACCATGAAGATATGAAAAATAAAAGGTGCTCATCCTGTTGAGATTGTTGGAACATTCCTACCTACCCTACTTTGCTAACAGTTACTACTTCAATTAGGTAATGAAAAAATGCCAATGAAGCCAACCCAACAGTTGATCCCATGATTGGGTTTCCTCATCGTGCTTGATGAAAATCGAGGCTGAAATATGTACTGGCAACTGGTGACATATTTGGTCGTTATAGAGAATACGTGTTTGAAAACTCGAGCTAACATGAACCTCCATGTAATATGCTATAGGATCAATTAAAGCATGATGCATGATATTTGTTCCTAGATCTTCGATGACTAGTAGATCAGTTGCATCCTCAAAATCAAACCATGCATCTACAACTTCAACCTTATACTTGAAAACATAATCATCATGAATCTGCAAATCAACAGGTAGTATGATTTCCTCTTGCTTTGGAGAAGGAATATTTTCCAAGAATTCTTTGAGATCTCGGAAATTATATAACTGAATTTGAGAATAGAAAAGTTCAATATCATTTTCGAAATTTTCAATAACTAGCTCAAGAAAACAAATTTTACTTTTAGGAGAAAATTTGGTCGATTCCAAAATACAAAACACAGTTGTTAAAAAGTCTTCGTCAATGTGAAATTATACTAACTTACTCCTGAATTCTTCTATGGCTTCATAAGATATAGGATTTTCCACATACCCTGTCATCTTGAAACATCATCAAGGCTTTGAAATCTGGATTCTTCAGCAGTGAAGTCGCTTGTGAAATTTGAAGCTCAGGATCTTGAACAATGGAGTCACCAGGTGAATGGTACAGCCTTCATGTGTTTGGCTTTTGTTCACCATCATAAGTCAAATATGAACTTGATATATTTTCCTGGAGAGCTTGAAATCTCGTTCTCCAGCGGAGTCGCCAAAATGTTAACGCTCTGTAATTTGCCCAAGGCTGTGGAGGCAGTCACAGAGGTAACCTTGAACCACTTGGAGTCTTGGATATAGCCCTCCAAGACTTAGAGAGGGCTCTCTCTATATGATTTAAACTTGGTATGGAATAGGATAGAAGTTAGGCTAGCTATGAAAGTAATGACAGTATGGGGTTGGGGTTTTGGTTTTTAAATAGTTGTTTTGGGACAGCAAGGAGGGCCATTGGGAAAATGGTATCTGCGCTTAAATATGTGATTCAATCTCAGATCTAGACAAAGCTCTTACACAGGGAAAGGTAGTGGAAATGTTGGATCGAATTAAGTTTGAATGGTGTCGATTTGAGTAAGAACCAGGGAAGGAAAAAACCAAGCAAAGGAGCAGCTAAGAATTCCTTAACTGAGCTTTTTAGAAGAGAAACATAAACATTATCAAAAGATCAGATGTAGATTATTTTGCCAATAAATTATGTTATGTTACTATCTTCTGACAATAAGAATTGAAAACAAGTGGAAACATGACAGGAAAAATACTTAGCAGAGAAAGAAATGCCACCAATACATCCACACAAGAATCCTGTAAAAAGCATGCCCATTACTGATTGATCATTTAAAGATTATAGAAAAATTTTCTGGAATGGCAAAGCTCACAGTCCAGCAAAGAAAATTACACCCTCACAGGTCAAACCCTCTCCTCTCAGCTTGAACCTCGCTTTCATATTTTACATGTGTATATAAAGGTAAAAATGCTATCAGTCCTCCAAAAATTCGAACTCTACCCCTGCTTTATAAAAATAGAAAATGGTTACAATGATTGACACTTGTCATAGATGGTGTCCCAGAAACAAAATCAAAAAATGTAAATAACAACTAATTTGAGAAATTTTGATAGGTCTCTCGAATTCTGGAACTGCTGGAAATGAATGTTGAGTTGTTGGGGGGATCTTTGCCATAAAATCTAGGCCATCTGTCATTTTTTGCTTCTTGCTGTCAGGAATTCGCTTCAAACTGGGGGAAATTGTGTTTAAACTTCTGCCTGAAATGCGAGAAAACTTTGCCATTTGTCAAGAGAATTTAAATTGCCCCTGGTCGAGCTGCCAGTTACATTCTAAAGAATGCCTAAAAATAGGATACTCTGCAACCTCTGTCGACACGTAGAGCACTGCACCATGCCCCTGTAAATGCTCAACCATCTCATCTTTTGTTCACTAAATTTTTCCTTATAACCAGGGATCTGATTCTCTTTGCCGATTTTGTCATTGCCAAGTTTCTTAGTTCCTTTCAAATTTTCCATCGAATGATCGGAAATATTCATCCCGTAAAATATATAACAATCATCAGGAATTTTGAAGTGACTATTGCATCATATTCCAGTTTTATATAGGGTATTTCGTGACTTCCTTTTCTGTCTTCCACATATCATCAAGGTTTTCCATTTTTTATGGTGTACTGTCCACTTTTTCAAATTTCTGGACGCAGCTTTGGCACCGGCGAATTCACCCTTTGAATCTAGTTAAGAACTGGGCCTGGTTGAGCACCCTGCACTCCTTTCCTTTCATGCAGAATGTCATGTAAGGAACCCATAGTTTCAAACTCATAATCCAAAATGCGTTGATTTTCATCAACGAAATAGCCCACCAATTCAATGACATGCTCATGTTTAAGCCTGTAAACCATTGACACCTGCCCCAGAAATTCAGAATCAGACTCTTGCTGGCTGCTGACATCCAATTTCTTAATTGTTGTAGCTTGGCCATTACTTAAAGTTGCATAATAAACCCTTCCATATGATCCTTCTCCAATCAAATATTTGGGCCCAAAATTATCTGTTTAATCTCATTGCCAACATTTATTAGTATTGACTCAGATTTTATGTTGTCCATGTCCCAAAACTTGATCATATGTACATCTCTAATAGCCAAAAAATGGTTCTTTGTCATATAAAACTGCACAACATCCATGGAGCGTTTATGAAATGTTGGATAAGTACGCTATACAACATCTTCACTTTCATTCCACTCCACAAGATAAGATTCCCCTTCTTTGTTTGTTCCACCTAAGAAAATCCTTGTCCCGTCAGCACTATAAGCCATTGTAGTGCACGACTGATCAGGAGCATCATAATCAACCCTTGAACCCATTAGATCATATAACCGAGCCTTTATCTTTCCATCGACAGCCGTTGAAAAGATAAATTGAATGTTTTCTTTATAATGGGGTCATACAGAATACACAGGTACTTCACGACCTTCAAAAGTATATTGCCTTGCACCAGTAACATCATCCCATACCTTTATAGTTTTGTCATCACCACAGGTAATAATACACATTTTCTTGTTGGGATGTGAGAAAGAAAGGTCATTTACACCTCCAACATGAGCATCAACCTCCAATGAATTCATAACCAGAACCATCTTTGGCATGGAAGTTAACCAAACTACTACAGAATCCTCCAATGAGAGAATAAACCTTGTTAGGATCACGACTGTCAAAGCAGGGTGCTGCCATATGCATTGTACATTCTTGACATTGCTTGGGATATCGTAGATGTCTTGCAATACAAGCCACTTATTGATCACCAAGGCATCTTCTTCCCAGTTCCCTCCATCACCCTCCTCGCTTTCATCAACATGGCTTTTAGGAGAGGAAATGGTGTCTGTAAGAACAACTTTCTTCTTTTTAACAATTGAGCAGGCATGCCCAAGTTTTCTCTGGACCTTTAGCAGTTTTCTCTCGATTTCTTCTACATCTTTCTTGGGCACCAACGAATTCACCTCAACAACATTTAACATATACAAAGGCACATGCGGGCTGAAAACGAAAAAATACCTGCGTTTCTCTTGGTTGGGGACTTGCAGAGTTTATTTTCCCTTGTGGAAATAATCCCACATGCATGTGGTAAACTGAACTTTTGGTGTTTATATGAGCCAACAGTCACATGGTATTTCGATGAAGTGAGCCCGAGGCTATGCTTTGGAGTTTGGCGTTGGCGTTGGCATTGGATTGTGTGTTTGTTGTTGGTTTATGAAATGGTGCTTATCCTCGGTGTTGAGTATTCGGAGGTTGGCTCTAGGCCAATATAATTTTTTGTCAAAATATTTATATTTTGATAAACAAGACAAAAACTCTGCATAAAGGTCAAGGGGCCAATTTTGGCTCAAAAGACCAAATTTTGGCTAATAAACCAAACTTTGTATTTACCCACAAGAATTAAATTTTGCCATTCAAACCAATTCACAATTTTTTGCTAAAAATGCACCAGAACTCGCTTTGAAGCTCGCGTGAAGGTACTCATCTTATGCTTGGTCAGTGTCGAGCGTTTTCTTCCGCCTTCACCATGCGTCATGAGCAAAAGCATAATGATTGAAATAGATAGATATTATTTAGAATACCGATTCTGTATTATATAGGGTTCTAACAGGTCACATAAGAGGTTTGGGGAATTTGAACTCACGAAGTTCTGAACCCTGAAACCCCAAAATGTGGGACCCACCTTCTCCTTTTCGCATCCTTTCAGAAGCTTTTTTTGTTGGATGTTTGGCGTTTGAAACCCTGAAGCTTTCACTTTTAAGAATTCGTGAGTTGTAGTGTGTTGTTGTTTGGTAGTTGAAAACCCCGAAACCTCGAATCCTGAAATCTCGAAGTGTTAATTCCTCATCCTTTGACCTTTCGAAATTCAGGAATGGTTGTGTTATGTTGTTTGACATTTGAACCCGGAAAACTCGAATCCCAAAATCCTGAATTGTTAATTCCTCATCCTTTCACCTTTCGGAATTCAGGAATGGTTGTGTTATGTTGTTTGACATTTGAACCCCCAAAACCTGAATCTTGAAATCCTGAAGTGTTAATTCCTCATCCTTTCACTTTTTGGAATTCGGGAATGGTTGTGTTATGTTTTTTGATATTTGAAACCCTGAAAACCCGAATCCCAAAATCCTGAAGTTTTAATTCCTCATCCTTTCACTTTTCGAAATTCGAGAATGGTTGTGTTAAGTTGTTTGACATTTGAAACCCCGAAAACCCAAATCCTGAAATCTTGAAGTGTTAATTCCACACCCTTTCACCTTTTGGAATTCAGAAATTATTATCTTATGTTGTTCAACATTTGAAACCCCGAAAACTCGAATCCCGAAATCCAAAATTGTTAGTTCCACGTTACTTTCCTTTCGCAATTTCAGGAATTGTTATATGTTGATGTTTGGGCACTGAAACTCACAAAGTTTTGAACCCCGAAATCCTAAAATGTGGGTCTCACCTTTTCCTTTTTGCATTTCGGAAATTTGTTGATGTTGTTGTTTGGACACTTGCACTCCTGAAATCTCGAACTCTGAATTCCCGAAGTATTGAACACCTTTCACAAATTCAGGAGTTGTGTGTGTTGATGATTGACTTGGGTATCCACGAGATCACAAACCTCAAAACCCTGAAGTGCCTGACATCTCCTCGCAAATCCAGGAAATATTGTGTATTGATGTCCTACTCTTGTACTCGCAAAACCCTGAAATGTTGGCCACAATCCTTCTGTATTTCGAATTTTCGGCAAACAATAGGGTCCTTTGTTTTCTTCGGTACTCATGATCACTGAAACCAGATTGACCTCTGTTTCCTTCACAAAGCTGTAGGAACTTAGAAGAAAACTTATTGTTAAGGGAACAACTCTATTAATGTAATGAATAGACTGGTAAAAGGACATTGGAGAATCTTCATCCCGGATAGAGGTATGGGAGTAACAGACCATGTTACAAGTTGACTGTATTGCAAACATAGGGTAATATTTTTTTTGTGTAGGGTTCTTGGTCATAAAAAACCCAAAGTTTCTAGTATTGTTAAGACTGTGGTAGAGTTATAGGTACTAGAAAATAAGAGAGTAATTATAAATTTCAAGATCTTAATTAAACATTGAAGTGATGAGTAGATACTCATTATATAGTTGATAAGAAAAGTTAAGTTGAACGGTAAGGACAGATGATGACAGTAAGGACTCTAACAAACCCTCAGACTCAAGACTTCTAACATAAAGCTTACTTTCTTGAGATCTCGAAACTTTTCAAGGATAAATGTACAAATAATTTATTTATTTTATGATGATTTTTGAGGTACATGACATATGGTATCAGAGCAAAAGTTACAACACTGGGCCTGAACAGGGCCACATTAATTGCTTAGTATATATTCTAATTTATGAAAAAACTAATAAATCTTGTGGATTGCAAACATAAATCTTTTATGTTTTGTGTTGAATAATGGCAGCCCAAGAAGGTGTAGAAATCAGGGTGGAAGAGAATCCGCAATAAGGACCTCCTGGAGATCCAAGACAGAACAGTGATGGAAGCTCACCCATGAAGGTGTTGGAAACAATGATAAACCTTATAGTTGAACTATAGGTTTTCAAGGCCAACAATGAAAAATTGAAGAGGGCATAATAGGAACAGCATGAGATAAGTGAAGTCCTGTTGCGTAGTATAGTAACAAAGAAAATCCCAAAAGATGATAACCCTGAGGAAGAGGTTAGCAAAAGGGCCTCCAAGAACTCTGGTGTGAAAACAAAAAAAAGAGACAGTTCTTCTAAAGGGACACCTTCAGTTGAAGACAACACCATACCAGACAAAAAAAGAAAACAAACAGACCACCTTGAAGGAGAATTTAAAAATATTAAACCAACTACTTTTGATGGAGAATCCATGACAGGAGAAGAAGTCAAGGCATAGTTGTTGGACATCAAAAAATACTTCCAAATCTAAAACTATTCCAGTAACATGAAAGTTATAATGGCCATCTACAATTTGAATGGGAAGGCCAACATTTGGTGGCAGGACCTGGAATTGGCCAAGGGCCTAAAGGAGAAACAATTGGAATGGTCAGACTTTAAGAAGTATTTTAAGAAACAATACCTTTCGGAAAGCTATTATGAAAGGAAGACGAAAGAATTCTATGAGTTACGACTCAGACAAATGAAGATGGAGGACCTTATAAATAAATTTCTGTAACTACTAAGGTTCGTACCATACATCCGAGAGGATAAGGTAAAAATCCAACTATTCTTAAGCTATTTATCACAGTCATACAGGGACAGAATTGAGTTTGAAAACCCCAAATCCTTGAGTTAGGCATTCAGAAAAGCACGAATGTGCTATGACCAGTATAAACAGCGGGTAGAGTTTCCCAATACCTGGAAGAATAAGAAGCAAGATGGAATAAAATAGCGGAAGAAGGGATACCAGCCAGCTCCTTATCGAAATGTAGCAAAAATCTTCCTAAGCAAGGATCTTCACTTGAATCATATGAATATGCAAGGTAGTGCTAAGCCAATAAACCTGGGAATGAAGAGGTTTGGGGACAACTCTCATGAACCATTAAAGTGTTGGGAGTGTGGAGAGCCTCATCTAAGGAGGAACTTTCCATGTTTAATTGCAGCAAACATAATTGTTGTTCACAATCTGCAGGAAGCCTCGACAGTGGGTAACATGGGCAGAAGGCTACATCGGATAAATGTAGCCATAGATGGTCGACAAGATGACCACCAATCCTCAGTGGTAGAGATTGAAGGTAAAATCCATGACACTCGAATTTTTGTTTTAATTGACCCTGGAGCTACGTTAAGTTATATTACTCTCGATGTAGTAGAGTCAAATAAACTTAAGAAACAAAAGCATGCAAAATCTTGGCTTGTACAACTAGCAACAGGGACTAAAAGAAAAGTAGTTAACTTTATTTATGATCTTGAGTTCAACTTAGATGGTCAAAAGATAAGGACCAATCTGAACATCCTACCACTAGGATCTTATGATATGATCATCAGGATGGATTGGTTGGAACAACACAAAGCAGTACAAGACTGTTATACAAAGATACTTAGCTATAAAGATAATTTTGGCACTGTTAGAACAGCCCAAGGTATACCAAAACCGGTGTCAGTCAGACAAGTTTTAGTGATGTAATTCAAGAAATGTATTAGAAAGGGATGCCAATTTTATGCCATCCAAGTAACGAATCTATTAGAAAAAGAAGATAATCCCAAGTTAGAAGACTTTGTTGTCCTACCTGAATTCAGAGACATGTTTGTTGATGAGATACCAGAATTGCCTCCTAGGAGAGAGATAGATTTCTCCATAGACTTACTACCCGGATCAACCCCTATCTCAAAAGCACCCTACCGAATGAGTATACCAGAAATGACAAAATTAAAAATACAATTACAAGAATTGTTGGACAAAGAATATATCAGACCAAGTGTCTCGCCATGGGGAGCACTAGTCCTCTTTGTGAAAAATAAAGATGGTACTCTAAGACTATGTATCGATTATAGACAACTGAACAAAGTGACCATTAAGAAAAAATACCCCTTACCCAGGATAAATGATCTGTTCGATCAAGTTGGTGGGGCCAAGATCTTCTCAAAATTGGATTTACGATCCAGATATCATCAAGTTAGGATAAAAGATCATGACATAAAAAAAACATCTTTTCGAAAAAGATATGGACATTATGAGTTTGTAGTCATACCTTTTGGACTCACTAATGCACTAGCCACATTTATGTACTTAATGAACAACATTTTTAGCCAGTACTTAGACAAGTTTGTAGTAGTATTTATCGACGACATTCTGTTTTATTCTAAAATGGAGGAGGAACATGATGAACACTTATGAATAGTTCTGCAAACACTAAGGAAACACAAACTATATGCAAAATTCGACAAATGTGATTTTTAGCAAAAAGAAATACAATATTTAGGACATGTCATTTCCTCGGAAGGTATTTTCGTAGACCTTTAAAAGATAAAATCCATTATGGAATGGCCAGTGCCTAAGGATGTGGAAGATATCCAGTCTTTCATGGGAATCACCAGATATTATTGCAGATTTATAGAAGGGTTCTCCAAGATAGCCTACCCTATCATGTCATTACAAAATAAAGGGACCAAGTTTAACTGGTCGCAAAAGTGTCAAGACAGTTTTAACAAGCTAAAGGAATTATTGACATCAACGTCCATTTTAAAGGTAGCAGACCTAGATAAATATTTCACGGTATGCGTTTATGCAAGTAAAGAGGGACTAGGTGGTGTTCTAACTCAGGAAGGGCACATGATTTGTTACGAGTCCCGTAAATTAAAGGAACACGAGCAAAATTATGTCACTCATGACTTAGAATTGGCAGCAGTAATACATTCCTTAAAAATGTGGTGACACTATATAATGGGTAGAAAATTCTTACTATTGATAGATAATAGCAGAGTGAAATATCTATTTAACCAACCAGACCTTAATGCAAGACAAGAAATGTGGCTATCCTTCTTGAGAAAATTCGACTTCGAGGTCAGACATATCAAGGGTAAGGAAAATAAAGTAGCATATGCTTTAAGCTGCATAATCCATGGGTTTTTTGAGATAAACATCAGTAGGGCAGAAAGTGACCTGGAACAAAGGATAAGGATGACAGGTATCAACAATGGAAATTACACTAAGATAATGGTAGAATTTCAAAATAGTATCACAAACTCAGATAAACCAGATATAAGTATCGACAAACGAGGACTATTAAGATTTAAAAATAGACTTTACATACTAGACTCAGTAGAGCTAAAATAAACTATTTTAGACGAAGTGCATAAGAAACCATATTCTGGCCATCCAGGTTACCAAAAAACAATAACACTCAGAAAAATATTCTACTAGCCTAATATGAAGGGCGAAACAACAAAGTATTTGGCTAGGTGCCAAGATTGTCAGCAGGTTAAGGCCAAACACCATCATCTAGCCAACCTATTACAGCCATTACCAGTACCAGAATGGAAATGGGATACCATATCACTCGAATTTATAACAGGTTTTCCTGAAACTCAGAAACAGAATGATTCAATCATGGTTGTAATCGATAAACTCAGTAAGTCTGCACACTTTATTCCTATAAAGTCTAATTTTAAAGATATTAACATTAATGAAATATTCATGAAAGAAATTTTTAGACTGCATGGTATTCCTAAAATGGTGATTTCAGATAAAGACATAAAATTCACATCCACTTTTTGGAAGGAATTGTTTGCAGAGCTAAATACTAATTTGAATTTCAGTACGAGTTATCATCCACAAATGGATGGAAAAACCAAAAGGACAAACCAAATCATAGAGGATATGCTCTACATGTTTGTAAGAACAAAACCAAACAAGTGGGAAGACTACCTACACTTGGTAGAATTTGCATGTAAAAATGGGTACCAAACTTCAGCTAAGTTGAGCCCTTTCAAAATACTGTACGACAGAAAGTATACAACTCCAATCAGCTGGGATAACCCAACTGACAGACTCATGGTTGGACCAAAGATGCTCCAAGAAATGGATAACATGGTAAGAAAGTTACAACAAAACTTGAAAGAAGCACAAGACCGACATAAGAGCTATGCAGATCAGAAAAGAAGACACTAGGAATTTCAAGTGGGAGACCATGTTTATTTGAAAGTCAAAGACTGTAAAATCTCGCTAAAGTTGGGGAACTGTGCCAAGATGGCACCTAGGTTTTTTTGGCCCTTCGAGATACTAGCTCGAATTGGACCCATAGCATATCAGCTTGCACTTCTAGCTAATCTAAGAATTCATAATGTATTTCATGTTTCTTGGTTGAAAATGTATATTCATGACCCTATGCATATGATTGATTGGAACTTGGTGCAGGTGGAACCTGAGGGAGATTTCCAAGTGGAACCCCTATGCATTCTGGATCGGAGAGAAATAAGACTTCGGAACAGAGCCATCGCTCAGGTAAAGGTGCAATGGAAGCACATTAGTCCTAAGGAGGCCACTTGGGAATTGGAGGGAGATTTGTGGAAATCTCATCCAATATTATTCTAGAAAAGGAACGAACACTGAGGACGATGTTTTACTGAAGGGAAAAACGATGTGGCATCCCTAAAAAATAAATATTTTTTTTATTTTTGTGTGCTGGAAATTTATTTTCGTTTTTGGAAAATTCAAATCTGGAAAATTTTTGCCATTTATGGCAATTTTGAATTTTGAATTTAATTCAATTATTGTGACTATTGAGAACAGACTTGTTTGGACTCAACTAACTATTTGACTATGACACTTGTATCACAACAAAATATTTATATTAACTGTAGGAGGACAAATGGAACAACCAGGTTAAAAATCAACTGACCATGACTCCATGAGTGGGGAACATGTTAGAATTTCCTCTAGGTTGATTATGAGAAGTGGAAAATCAGATATTTGGCCACTGGTAGCCCCCAAAAATCAGGTATTAAGAGATCTGTGAAAATCCCCAAAGGAGGGAAAAAGACCTGGGCAAACGATTGATAAATAGCATATGTGAGGAGGCAGGACGCTGCGAAGTATGCTGGGAAAGGATTCCTGAGCTCTCTTTCTATTATAAACACTGTGGATTGAGTGTGAGGCAAGAGGAGCCCACTGAAACAGAATCGCCTTGTTGTTATGAGCACTGTTGAGTAAGTGTGATGCAAGAGGATAACTGTTGGAATTGAAGGACATTGTTGAGGAGGAGTTTCCAAGTTCACCCTCATGGATTCATGGTTAGGCTAGGGTGTGAATTGGGCAAGTAGATTTGGCTACCCTGTTCTACGGTTGGGAGGAACATGGATGTTACTTTTTTCTTCCCGCAGATTGGATTCAGATATGTTGATCTACCCCTCTCTATTATGAATGACTATTTTTTATTTCGATGTCTTATTAAATCCGAACTTGAATGATGTCCACTCTCTGTTTCAATGATTTTTATGATGCATTGTATTGATTAAATTAGAACTATAGCATTTTCCATTTTTGGTTTTTTATGGAGAATATATGTAAAGAACACCTGTAATTATAGTTCTATGGAAAAGGGAGATTTACGACAGTGAGGAAGATCCTCTCTGTAGATACATCCCTAGGAAAGAAAACTCAGATCCCTCAGAACATCTTTTATAATGACCAATCTCTGATGAAACGATATTCTTAATTCATGTATTTACATAGATGCATAGATCCAGTACTGTTGATGTTTAATGCATTGATTAAAAGAGGTTCTAAGTGAAAATTATAATAATTTACCTTATACAGAAAATTTTTACCCTTTGTACTCTTTTGTGCATGGAAACTTCATAAGACCTCAGGCTTTTGGAATTCTGTGAGGAAAACTTAGTCCAAATTTATTTTCACCTTTCGAAGGTTCGTGTATATTGATGTATGGATTATGAACTCGCAAAGTTACGAGTCCCGAAACCCCGAAGCTCCCTCTTTTCGCATTTCGAAAGTTGGTCACATAAGAGGTTTGGGGCATTTGAACTCACGAAGTTCCAAACCTCGAAACCCAAAAATGCAGGACCCACCTTCTCCTTTTCGAATCCTTTCGAAAGTTCGTTTTGTTGGATGTTTCGCGTTTGAAACCCTGAAGCTTTCACTTTTCAGAATTTAGGAGTTGTAGTGTGGCTGTTTGGTAGTTGCAAACCCCGAAACCCCGAATCCTGAAATCCCAAAGTGTTAATTTCTCATCCTTTCACCTTTCGAAATTTGGGAATGGTTGTATTATGTTGTTTGACATTTGAACCCCAAAAACCCGAATCCCGAAATCCTGAAGTGTTAATTCCTCATCCTTTCACCTTTCGAAATTCAGGAATGGTTTTGTTATGTTGTTTGACATTTGAACCCTGAAAACCCGAATCCCAAAATCCTGAAGTGTTAATTCCTCATCCTTTCACTTTTCAGAATTCGGGAATGGTTGTGTTATGTTGTTTGACATTTGAAACCCCAAAAACTTGAATCCTAAAATCCTGAAGTGTTAATTCCTCATCCTTTCACTTTTCAGAATTCGGGAATGGTTTTGTTATGTTGTTTGACATTTGAAACCCCAAAAACCCGAATCCTGAAATCCCAAAGTGTTAATTCCACACGCTTTCACCTTTCAGAATTCAAAAATTATTGTGTTATGTTGTTTGACATTTGAAACCCCGAAAACCCTAATCCCAAAATCCTGAATTGTTAGTTCCATGTTCCTTTCCTTTTTCAATTTAGGGAATTGATACAGGTCGATGTTTGGGCACCGGAACTCGTGAAGTTTCAAACCCCGAAATCCCAAAATGTGGGTCTCACCTTTTCCTCTTTTGCATTTCAAAAATTTGTTGATGTTGTTGTTTGGACACTTGCACTCGCGAAATCCTGAACTCCAAATTCTCGAAGTACTGATCACCTTTCGAAAATTCGGGAGTTGTGTGTGTTGATGATTGACTTGGGTATCCACGAGATTCTAAACCTTGAAACCCCGAAGTGCTCAGAATATCCTCACAAATACGGGAAATATTGTGTATTGATGTCAGGCTCTTGTACTCGCAAAACCCTAAATCCCAAAACCCCGAAATGCTGGCCACGGTCATTCTGTATTTTGGATTTTCGGCAAACAACAGGGTCGTTTGTTTTGTTCGGTACTCATGGTCACCGAAACCCAATTGACCTCTGTTTCCTTCACAAATCTATAGGAACTTAGAAGAAAACTTATTGTTAATGGAACAACTCTATTAATGTAATGAATAGACTGGTAAAAGGACGTTGGAGAATCTTCATCAAGGATAGAGGTATGGGAGTAACAGACCATGTTACAAGTCAACTGTATTGCAGACATAGGGTAATTTTTTTTTATGTAGGGTTCTTGGTCATAAAAACCCCAAAGTTGCTTGTATTGTTAAGACCGTGGTAGAGTTATAGATACTAGCAGATAAGATAGTAATTATAAATTTCAGGATCTTAATTAAACATTGAAGTGATGAGTAGATACTCATTATATCGTCGATTAGAAAACGTAAGTTGAATGGTAAGGATAGACGATGACAGTAAGGACTCTAACAAACCCTCAGACTCAAGACTTCTAACAGAAAGCTTACTTGCTTGAGATCTCGAAAGTTTTCAAGGATAAATGTACAAATAAATTTTATTTTTTTATGATGATTTTTGAGGTACATTACATCTCATCTCTTTTGTAAAAACATCATCAATAATAACCCAGGCATTGTTTAATAATGAAATACTTACCCTGCGACAACCAACTCATGCATTTTCAGAATGGCATTGACCAACGCAGCATAATAATCAATTCACCTTGGACTACAATTCCACGTTTTCTTTATATATATATATATATATATATATATATATATATATATATATATATATATATATATATATATCAATTTTCTACTTGGTGGTTTCATCTCTAAATTGTGACATTACCATCCTTACCCTACGCTTTTAATGTATTTAACCAAGAGATTTCCCATATCCCTGGTGACAACATTTACCTGAATGCCTGCTACATGTGTCACTCTGTTGCCCGACAAACATTTACCTGAATGCCTGCTACATGTGTCACTCTGTTGCCCGACAACAATTCATTACTGGAATTGCCAACGTTTTTACCTTGGGAGTTAGACAACATTTCTAATTTGGGGTCAACGCCTCTATGTAATGGATAGGCAGTCTTATTTTATTATCAACGTTTGTGCGTGACAGACATCATTAGTTTAGGTACAAGATTTTTGGAAAACAAAAATCTTAGATATATTTGATTCTCTGACAGTGGAATCCTCATAGTATAAAGACTGCAAATTTATGCCTTGTAGGGATATCTTACACCACCACTTTATTATTAAGTAGACTGTTGAAAGCACTCATGGTCTAAAAGTTACTTTACACTTGATTTTTAAATATGATTACGGATGAAAATAGTCTTGACAATTCTACCTTTCCAACTTCCTTTTAATTTTAATTCTTGATTAGACAGTGATTCCTTCGACAGACATTCATGTTTAAACTCTGTAAATTTATATGAATGTATGATTGAGAGACTTAGCATCTAAAGGGTGACTGTGTGACTACTAATGTATATTAACTATATGAGTGCATTCTATGATCCTATGGATCATATGGTCACCCATTTTGGAATTACTTTTACTTTATGTCTTAGATATTTTAGTGAGCATGCCCTGTTCTTTACAGTCTGAGTTGATTGCCTAGTATTTAGACCACCTAAAACAATGCCCGTGACTTCACAAGATTGGTGTAGACATGGTATTGAGATGCTTCTGACAAACTCATCTCTTGATAAGTATCATAAATGGTGAATTATTGTTGTAGATGAATCTGCGTTTTACTTTTGCAATCTCTTAAGTCGGTTGCCCAAAATACTGATGGATCTTGTAACTAGTTGCCAACTTTAGCTTAGATAGCTAGCTATTGATTCGATGTTCATGCCTGAGTTTTTCCCCTGCCCTAGTCCTTACTTTTACATTTACCCAACAGTAAATATTACTAAAGGCCTAATTATTCACTTTTCATCCTTGCACATTGTTGTTTACCTTACAATGAATGTCGGTTATCTATTATTAAATGTCATGTTATTAATTTCATTAGTTAATTGCTTGTGATAAAGGCTTTCGTTAATTTCTTCTTGGTTTATTTTAATGGTAGCTTTCTAGTTTAAATGGTTTCTTATTATCAAATTAATGGCTAGTTGGAAGGAGTTTGGGATTAAAGATGGGTTGCTTATTTCACTTGCTAGACTAGTGGCCTTTAATTTCTATTGATTGTAAATTAATGGCTAAATTCTAATTTAGACAATCTAGTTAGTTCAAAAATTATGATTAATTATGTTTTGATTATTAGCCAAGTTGAAGTCCAAACTTCCCTGTTGATGACTATTTAACTTTGAGTTAGAGGGTACCTTGAAGACAAATTGTGATTTAAAGTTGCACAATGGATTGGCTTTAAGACTAATGTAGATTGTACCTTATTGTCATATTGCAATTTAGACATGCTAAGTTGGGCTCATAATAGATGAGTGTTATAGAATGTAATTATTGACTAGCTTGCCTTGACGATGGATCGGGGTATAGACGAAGTCGTTTTTAGCCTGCACTTCCCATCGAGGGGGTTGTCCTTTTAATTAATGTTGTACTTAAATGTAAACTTTAATGTGCTTGTTCTACTTGTGTCGGGGGGAGATGTAGACACCTCCTTGTTACTCAGAACAGTCGCTAACCCTGAGACTTTAAATGGTCAAAATTGATGGGAACCTAGGCTTGAGCATTGCTTATGTGTCCTAGAGGTCCTAACCATCACAGGGTAGGACGGGTGGGTGGTCATTTTTATTCTTGTTGGATGAATATCGAACTTTGCTTCTAGTTGATTGATGTGCTTCTAGGTGTGGTCGTCATGTTGTTGTTGTGCAAGTTGCTTGCATCATGATCATCGTTGTGTTACGACATTGAGTATAATGTCTTTATTACCCTTCTACACATGCACACACACACAAAAACAAATTCACTTGTTATATGATGCTTGATGTCCCGACGAAACGGGAGGTATGTAACAAAGGAAGGGTCAGTCCAGTGGAAAGATACAACTCCAACATATGCCACTTGCGAACCAACTACCATTTTCCAACAATTTCCCCATCTCAAGCCTTGAAGACAAGGTTGTTTTTAAGGGGGAGGACATGTTAGGGACCTAACCCCTCATGTAGGTAGAATAATATATTTCCATTTAATAAAGTTCAATATAATAATGTCTAACAATAAGGAAGAATAAGTCCAATGTAAGAAGACCTAATAGAAGCTTCCGCTTCTAGAAGGATCTTCCTCTAGATGGTTCTTTTGATAAACATATTTAATATAAATAGGAGTCGAGTGTAATAAACCTCTAATTTGTCATAAAAAAAAAAAAATATTAGTGACATTATTCTTTAAATATTTCATAAAGTGGGTGCTTACATATCCTTTAGGCTCTAAGTATCCCTTGAACATAATACTTTCACACAAAGAGAAGCTTCAAATGACAAAAGGGTCCTTTCCTGAACTCCCATATCATAATATATATATAAAGGTTGAGATTTAAATTTATTTTCCCATACGCAAAGGTTGTATTTTCCACTCTCCTAATTAAGGGAGTCGGGCTGGAGTGGACCTTGCATGCACCAAATAAAACTCTGACATTAACCCCTATACTCTTACCTGGATGAGTTGACATTAGGATTGAGGCGTACTCAGGTGACTATAGTTATTAAGGATGAAACTAATGGCAGGTAACCATGCACTCCCCTCTGATGTTACGTCTTGGTTAAAATACGACTGGGGCTTCTGTCATAACAAATAGTTTCCTACTCATCCCGCACTATGTAACTAACTAACGACCCTTCTCCTTCTATTGGTGTAACGAGAGGAGTACTTCAGAGATTGAGGTATAACAATGGATCGTGTGCACTGGAAAGTCATGGTTATATCTATCTTCCACTTTTAAAGAAGGTATGTGTATCTGTCAGGGGCAGTTACGATGTTGAGCTGGAATTTAATTTTGCCTTAGTCATGATGCCTCGTTCCCCTGTCCTTACTAATCTTGATGTGCCATCCAAACCCTAGCACATGGCTTGTACATCTGAATGGTTAAGGGTGGTGAATCGTCCATCTAGGTTTTTGGCAGTCTCATTTCGTTCTGGTGTTTTTCGTAAGGGAGGTTTTTCACTGAGCATTGTTGCACAAGGGAGGGTTGTCGCCTCTGTGTTGGTAAAGTCAATAGTAACCATTGTCTTTCTGGTAAGACCCTATAGAACTATTGAACCTCAGTTTTAACAAGGAAACCACATAGTTCACGAGTGTGTTAAGGAGAGTTTTTACTTGCTGTAATAGGAACAAGGTTTATGTGATTTCTCACATCATTAAAATGTGGGTCGAGGTAGGGGTTAACACCAAGAGTCCTTACTTTACACCGTTGTGGCCATGCGCCTTCTATTCATGGATTTCTTTCGAATCTTTTACTTAACTCTGATAATGGCAACTGTTTCGGAGGCAACCCTGTGTAGAACCGAAAGGGTTTATCGTTTTGTCTTCCTCTGTGTTTGATGCATTCTATTTGTAATAAAGTGATGTCTTGCTGGTACATTATTTATGGAATACATCCTGACAAGTTGATTGTTTGTATCTCTATATATGTAATGTCGTTTTCTCAGATTCTTTATAATTGTTGTGCAAAGTACTGTTTAAGTAGGTTTTCTCTTCTTGGATTCGCAATATTACTTTCTTTGTCAACCCTTTTGTTTAAATATTTGCTTGAAGAGGGGTGTCATTGTATTAATGGTGGGAATTTTCTCTTGTTGCAAGGTACCTGTTGAGTGCAATCTATGTCGTATAAATTTCTCAATGATTTAATGTCAACCAGGAGTTCGTAAGCTTAGAGGCACAACACAATATGTGTGAGGATTTGAATTTTTCTATTCGAAACTACTAAAGCAATGAAAATAAAAGTTAAAATAACATGACTATACAAATGACAAATTTTACCTACTATATACAACACATAGGTGTACTGGCATCAGTGCATGGGGGCCCTTCCATCCTTCAATAAGTACACCATAATCTCAACACAAGATAGAGATCAAAATGGAAACATGTCTTGTATTCAAAAGAATATGATTACATCTTCATTCCAATATAAAATTTCCTCTCGACTAACCTCAAGAATCAACCTATCAATTCAAAACATGAGCATTTCCCAAACTTCACACACATATATCTATATCTCCATTCCTATATCTATATCTCCACATATCTTTGAAAGGAGAAGGCTCTCCTATTTATACAAGAACATAAGAAGCTACCCCATTAATGGAGATCCACTATTCTCTCCCTAGATCCATAAAAATCTCATATAGTTACAACCAAATGGAAAATGATGAGACACTTATCCTCTTTGACCTTTATCCAAATCTCCTTCCATATCTTGAAGGGAATTCGAATTTGAGTATTGGAGGCCACATAAGAGTGTCTTGGAAGCTTCCAAATCACCTACACATGTCACCAAACTCATTCTAATTGTTAGGTATAAGTATAAGTATATTATTTTCTAAAGTTTAACCACAAATCCACTTAAAAATGTTAAGAATTAATAAACTTTGGAAAAGAATAGTTATAACCCAATGATGAGATAAATGTAATGATGTGGAGGTGGAATGAAGGTGACATGATGGTAATATGGAAGTAATGTGAAGGTATTGGTGAATAATGGAGTGAGAATAGGGACTATTTTGAGGCCCAACAGTACCCACCAAGAGCTCCAGGTATCCCTTTCTCCAACCAGGGACACAATCACAAAACAAGCACAACCACTGGAGGTCATGGCGTTTTTAAGTTAAGCAGACCCGTATCCTTGTGGAACTCATCTATTTGATTTTATAAACTTGAATTTTTTCTTTTTAATACTTTGCTAACATCTTCCTGTGATGGCCGAGTGCAGGGGTGTTCACTTCGCGACACAGGTATCGACTCCTGTTCAACATGCCTAAGGTACTCGAGTTCCATAAAAAAGGGTTCTCAAAATGCTCCTTACATAATAAGTATGGAAATCCTGTTTAAGTAGTGTTCTACTATGATGGCTACATTGGGAAAAGCTTATATTCGGTGCTCTGTGCATTACTCCTGTGATTTAATGTATTCATAAAATTTCTTACTAGTCACACTGGCCATTAGTATTGGATCCTGTTGATGAGTCTGGGTAGTCTTTTGTTACTGATAACTGTCTAATTGGACTTTTTCTTGAAAACTTCTTAATAAAAATAAAGCAATTTGTTTGCTAGTCACTCTGTAATGGAATCGCTCCCCTATGTTTCAACCCTTTGATTGAAGGTTACAAAACAGAATTAAAAGCCTATTCTAGTACTATTCTCTCCTTGTCAAATATTCGGTTCTATTTTTCAAATTTTGAACTTATGTGTGCATAATAAGGGATGCACTATCACATGTTTTGTCTCTGCTTAGTTTGAATCATTGAAAATGTGAACATAGTTTTATTTGTGCATTGTTACTTTGTGTTTCTCTTATATTGATTGGATTACACGTATGCATAAATAGATTTGTTCCCTCTGTTCTTTTGGTATACAGATCCTTTTATGATTAAGATTTTTGAGAATCTATAATATGTATTCGCCCTATTCACATATATTTGAATCTATTTTAAGGTTTGTA
>SNQJ01S0015317.1:93400-109578 GCA_010110895.2 Picea sitchensis
GGGATAGTTCCAACAGGTTCCCCACTCATTGAGTCATGGTCAACTACTTGTAACATGGTTGTTCCATTTGTCTTCCTGCAATCAATATAAGATATTCTATTTTTAACAAATGTCATTGTCCAATATCTAGTTGGGACAAATCATATCTCTTCCGAACAGTCAAAATCATTTATTACAACTATAAAATTCGAAATTCGGAATTGCCATAAATTTTCCGATTTCGAATTTACTAAAAACGGAATTAAATTTCCAACAATTTTAAATTTTCAAAATATTTTTATTTCCTTTATTTTTTGGGAGATGTCACATCCTTTCCCCCTTAAATAAAACACTTTCCTTAGTGTTCGTTCCTTTCCTGGAACAGGATTGGATGAGATTTCTGCAAATCTCCTTCTAACTCCCAGGTGGCCTCCTCAGGACTAAAGTGCTTCCATTGAACCTTTAACTTAGCGACAAATTTGTTCCGAAGTGATATTTCTCTCTAGTCCAGAATGCGCAGGTGTTCCACCTGGAACTCGCCTTCGGGTTCCACTTGCACCAAGTTCCAATAAATCATATGACTCGGGTCATGAATATACTTTTTCAATAATGAAACAAGAAATACATTATGAATTCTTAGATTAGCTAGAAGTGCAAGTTGGTATGCTACGGGTCCAATTTGAGCTAGTATCTCGAAGGGCCCAGAAAACCTGGGTGCCAACTTGGCATAGTTCCCTAGCTTTAATGAGCTTTTTCGGGTTTTGACTTTTAAATAAACATGGTCTCCTATTTGAAATTCCAAGTGCCTTCTTTTCTTATCTGCATAACTCTTCTGTCTATCCTGTGCTTCTTTGAAGTTATGTTGTACCTTTCTAACCATGTTCTCGATTTATTGGAGCATTTCATGTCCCACCATGAGTCTTTCAGTCGGGTTATCCTAGCTAATTGGAGTTGTACACTTCCTGCCGTACAATACTTCGAAAGGGCTCAATTTTGTTGAAGTTTGGTACCCATTGTTATATGCAAATTCTATCAAGTGTATATAATCCTCCCACTTGTTTGGTTTTGTTCTTACGTACATGTGGAGCATATCCTCTATGATTTGGTTTGTCCTTTCGGTCTGTCCATCTGTTTGTGGATGATAACTTGTACTGAAATTTAAGTTGGTATGGAGCCCTACAAACAACTCTTTCCAAAAGGAGGAGGTGAATTTTATGTCTCTATCTGAAATCATTGTTTTAGGAATACCATGCAGTCTAAAGATTTCTTTCATGAATATTTCAGCAATGTTTATAGATTTAAAAGTAGACTTTACTGGGATAAAGTGTGCAAACTTACTGAGTTTATCGATTACAACCATGATAGAGTCATTATGTTTCTGAGTTTTTGGAAAACCTGTTATAAAGTCAAGTGATATAGTCTCCCATTTCCATTCTGGTACTGGTAATGGCTGTAAGAGGCTGGCTAGATGCTGGTGCTCGGCGTTAACCTGCTGACAATCTTGGCACCTAGCCAAGTATTCCATTGTTTTGCCTTTCATATTAGGCCAATAGAATAGTTTTCTGAGTGTTGTTATTGTTTTCTGGTACCATGGGTGGCTGGAATACGGCTTCTTATGCACTTTGTCCAATATTGACATGTTTAACCCCATTGAATCTGGTATGTAAAGCATGTTTTTAAATCGTAACAGTCCCTTCTCATCAACCCTTAGATCTAAATTATCTGAGTTCGCAGTAATATTTGAAAATTATTCCATCATTTGGGTATAGTTTTCGTCATCAATATCTTTCGTCCTTATTCTTTCTTCCGTATCATTTTCTGCTCTGCTAATGTTCATCTCAAATAACCCATGGATTCTTCTACTTAATGCATCTGCTACGTTGTTTTCCTTTCCCTTGATATGTCTAACTTCGAATTCAAATTCGCTTAAGATGGCTAACCACCTTGCTTGCCTTGCGTTAAGATCTGGTTGGTTAAACAAGTATTTCACCCCACTGTTTTCTGTCAATAATAGGAATCTTCTGTCCATTATGTAACGTCACCACATCTTTAAGGCGTGTATTATTGCTGCCAATTCTAACTCATTAGTGACGTAAATTCACTCGTGCTCTTTTAATTTCCGAGAGTCATAAGAAATAACATGTCCTTCCTGAGTGAGGACACCACCTAGCCCTTCTTTACTCGCATCGACACATACCGTGAAGTCTTTATCTGGGTCTTCTACTTTTAATATGGGTGTCATTGTCAATAATTCCTTTAGTTTGTTGAAGTTGTCTTGACATTTCTCTGACCAGTTAAAATTGGTTCCTTTCTTCTATAATGATGTGATAGGGTAGTCTATCTTGGGAAATCCTTCTATAAACCTGTCGTAGTATCTGATGATTCCCATGAACGACCGTATATCCACTACATCTTTAGGTATCGGCCATTCCCTGATGGCTTTCGTCTTTCTCGAGTCTATGACAATGCCCTCTTATAAAATTACATGCCCAAGGTATTGTATTTCCTTCTGATAGAAGTCACATTTGTCGAAGTTGGCGTACAGTTTATGCTTCCTTAATGTTTGCAAAGTTATTCTTAAGTGTTCCTCATGTTCCTCCTCTATCTTTGAATAGACTAGGATATCGTCGATGAATACTACCACGAATTTGTCCAAGTACTCACTGAATATATTGTTCATTAGACACATAAATGTGGTTGGGGCATTAGTGAGTCCAAAATGTATGACTACAAACTCGTAGTGTCCATATCTTCTCCAAAACGTTGTTTTGTTTATGTCCTTGTCTTTTATCCGAACTTGATGATACCCGGATTATCAATCCAATTTTGAAAAGATCTTGGCCCCTCCTACTTGATCAAACAGATCACTTATCCTTGGTAAGGGGTACTTATTTTTGATAGTCATCTTGTTCAGTTGTCTATAGTCGATACATAATCTTAGAGTACCATCCTTCTTTTTCACGAAGAGGACTAGTGCTCCCCAAGGTGAGACACTTGGTCTGATATACTCCTTGTCTAACAATTCCTCTAAATGTATTTTTAATTATGTCAGTTCTGGTAGACTCATCCGGTAAGGTGCCTTTGAGATAGGGGCAGAATCGGGTAACAGATCTATGGAGAAGTCTATTTCCCTTCTAGGGCGTAATTCTGGTATCTCCTCAACAAACAGGTCTCTGAAATAACGTATGAAAAGAAAGTCTTCCAACTTTGGCTTATCCTTCTCTTCTGCTAGACTCGTCACTTGGATGGCATAAACTTGACATCCTTTTCTCACACATTTATTTAGTTGCATCGCTGAAATTTGTCTGACTGATACTAGTTTTGGTATGCCTTGGACTGTCCTGGTGGGGGTGGAATCATCTTTATAGCTAAGTATCATTGTATAACAATTTAATATTTCTTTGTGCCTTTCCAACCAGTGCATCCCAATAATCATATCGTAAGATCCTAGTGGTAGGATGTTAAGATCGGTCCTTATAGTTTGACCATCTAGGTTGAACTCAAAATATGAAATGTCGTTAATCACTTTCCTTTTTGTACTTGTCGCTAGTTTCACAAGACATGATTTTGCATGCTTTAGTCTTTTAATTTTGTTTGACTCTACTACTTTTGGAGTAATATAGCTTAATGTTGCTCTGGGGTCAATTAAAACGGAAATTTGAGTGTCCTGGATTTTACCTTCGACTTCCACCATCGAGGACTGGTGGTCAGCTTGTCGTCCATTGATGACCGCATTTATCCTATGTAGGCTCCTACCCATATCTCCCACTATCGAGGCCTCTTACGGGTTATGAACAAAATTTTTGTTTGTTGAACCCAGACATGGGAAGTTCCTCCTGAGATGAGGTTCTCCACATTCCCAACACTTTAATGGCTCGTGGAAGTTGTCCCCAAACCTCTTTGCTCCCAAGTTTTCTGGTTTTCCACTGCCTTGAGCATTCGGAGGATGGGAGTGAAGATATTTTCTTGGAAAACTCTTTTTTGTATTCTGATAAGGAGATGGATGGTATCCCTTCTTCCGCTGGTTCATTCGATCATGTTTCTTGTCTTTCTAGGTTTTGGGAAACTCTGCCCACTGTTTATATTGGTCATAGCACATCCACGCTTTTTTGAATACTTCACTTAAGGATTTGGGGTTGTCAAACTCAATTCTGTCCTTGTAGGACTGTGGTAGACAACTTAAGAATCATTGAATTTTTACTTTATCCTCACGGATGTATGGCATGAATCTTAGCAGATCCATAAATTTATTTATAATATCCTCCATCGTCATCAGTCCAAGTCATAACTCGTAAAATTCCTTCATCTTTCTTTCATAATAATTTTCTAATAGGTATTGTTTCTTAAAGTACTTCTTGAAGTCAGACCATTCCAACTATTTCTCTTTTAGGCCCTTGGCTAATTTCAAATCTTGCCACCAAATACTGGCCTTCCCCTTCAGGTTGTAGATGGCCATCCTGACCTTCATGTTGTTGGAATAGTTATAGATTTGGAAATAATTTTTGATGTCCAATAGCCAAGCCTCTGCTTCCTCTCCTGTCCTAGATTCCCTGTCAAAGGTAGTGGGTTTAATTTTTTTGACATCTCCTTCAAGGTGGTCTACTTGTTTTCTTTTTCTGTCAGTTTTTGTTCCATCCTCAGTTGGACTTGTTCCTTTAGACGAACTGTCTCCTTTTTCTGTTTCTACCCCTGAGTTCTTGGAGGATCTCTTGCTAACTTCCTCATCATTATTGTTTTCTTTTGGGATTTTCTTGGTCACTATACTGCGCAGCAGGACTTCTTTTATCTCTTGTTGTTCTTGCTATACCTTCTTCAATTTTTCATTGTCAGCTTTAATGATTTGTAGTTCGACGATCAGGTTCCTCATTGTTTCCAATACTTCTATGGGTGATATTCCATCAATATTTTGTATTGTATCTCCAGGAGGTCCTTGTTACATGTTTTCTCCCATCCCGGTCCCTGCATCTTCCTGAGCTTCCATAATTAACAAAACAAAAAATAGTTTTTTGTTTGTAACCATCAAATTTTTTTGTTAGTTTTACATAAGCTGAAATATATCTATGCTAAATAGCTATTGTGGCCTTATTCAGGTCCAGTGTTTTCACCTTTTTTCTCTGATACCATATGTAATAAACCTCTAATTTTTCATAAAAAAAAAAATTCTTAGTGACATTATTCCTTAAATATTTCATAAAGTGGGTGCCTACATCTCCTTTGGGCTTGGAGTATCCCTTGAACATAATACTTTCACACAACAAGAAGCTTCAAATGACAAAAGGGTCCTTTCCTAAACTCCTATATCATAATATATATATAAAGGTTGACATTTAAATTTATTTGCCCATAAGCAAAGGTTGTATTTTCCACTCTCCTAATTAAGGGAGTCAGGCTGGAGTGGACCTTGTACGCACCAAATAAAACTCTAACATTAACCCCTATACTCTTACCTAGTTGAATTGACATTAGGATTGAGGCGTACTCGGGTGACTATAGTTATTAAGGTTGAAACTAATGATGGGTAACCACGCACTCCCCTATGATGTTACATCTTCGTTAAAATACGACTGGGGCTTTCGTCATAACAAACAGTTTCCTACTCATCCCGCACTACGTAACTAACTAATGACCCTTCTTGTTCTGTTGGTGTAACGATAGGAGTACTTCAGAGATTGAGGTATAACGATCGATTGTGTGCACTGGACAGTCATGGTTATACGTATCTTCCACTTTTAAAGAAGGTAGGTGTATCTGTCAGGGGAAGTTAAGATGTTGACCTGGAATTTAATTTTTCCTCAGTCTCGATGCCTCATCTCCCTATCCTTACCAATCCTGATGAGCCATCCAAGCCCTAGCACATGGCTTGTACATATGAATGGTTAAGGGTGGTGAATCATCCATCTAGGTTTTTGGCAGTCTCATTTCGTTCTGGTGTTTTTCGTAAGGGAGGTTCTGCACTGAGCATTGTTGCACAGGGGAGGGTTGTCGCCTCTGCATTGGTGAAGTAGATAGCAACCACCATATTTCTGGTAAAACCCTATAGAACTATTGAACCTCATTTTTAACAAGGAAACCACAGAGTTCACGAGTGTGTTAAGGAGAGTTTTTACTTGCTGTAATAGGAACAAGGTTTATGTGATTTCTCACGTCATTAAAATGTAGGTTGGGGTAGGGGTTAACACCGAGAGTCCTTACTTTACACTGTTGTGGCCATGCGCCCTCTGTTAATGGATTTCTTCTGAATCTTTTACTTAACTCTAATAATGGAAACTGTTTCAAAGGCAACCCTCTGTAGCACCGAAAGGGTTTATCGTTCTGTCTTCCTCTGTGTTTGATGCATTCTATTTGTAATAAAGTGATGGCCTGCTGGTACATTATTTCTGGAATACATCCTAGCAAGTTGATTGTTCGTATCTCTATACACGTAATGTCATTTTCTCATATTCTTTATAAATGTTGTACAAAGTACTGTTTAAGTAAGTTTGGTCTTCATGGATTCACAGTATTACTTTCTCTGTCAACCCTTTTGTTTAAATCTTTGGTTGAAGAGGTGTATCGTTGTATTAATGGTGGGAATTTTCTCTTGTTGCGAGGTACCCACCAAGAGTTCCAGGTATCCCTTTCTCTGGCCAAGGACACGATCACAAAACAGGCACAACCACTGGAGGTCATGGTGTTTTTAAGCTAAGCAGATCGGTATCCCTGTGGAACTCATCTGTTTGATTTTATAAACTTGAATTTTTTTATTTTTAATACTTTGCTAACATCTTCCTATGATGGTTGAGTGCAGGGGTGTTTGCTTCACAGTGCAAGTATCGACTCCTGTTCAACATGCCTAAGGTACTCGGGTTCCATAACAAAGGGTTCTCAAAATGCTCCTTACGTAATAAGTATGGAAATCTTGTTTAAGTAGTGTTCTAATGTGATGACTACATTGGGAAAAGATTATCTTTAGCACTCTATGCATTACTCTTGTGATTTAATGTATTCGGAAAAATTCTTACTAGTCGCACTTGCCATTACTATTGGATCCTGTTGATGAGTCTGGGTAGTCTTTTGTTACCGATAACTATCTAATTGGAATTTTTCTTGAAAACATCTTAATAAAAATAAAGCAATATGTTTGCTAGTTACTCTGTAATGGAATCGCTCCCTTATGTTTCAACCCTTTGATTGAAGGTTACAAAATGGAATTAAAAGCCTATTCTGGTACTGTTCGCTCCTTGTCAAATATTCGGTTCTATTTTTCAAGTTTTGAACTTATGTGCACATAATAACGGTCATGTTCGTGCACTATCACATGTTTCGTCTCTGCTCAGTTTGAATCATTGAAAATGCGAACATAGTTTTATTCGTGCATTGTTACTCTATGTTTCTCTTATATTGATTGGATTACACTTATGCATAAATAGATTTGTTCGCTCTGTTCTTTTGGTATACAAATCCTTTTCTGATTAAGATTTTTGAGAATCTATAATATGTATTCGCCCTATTCGCATATATTCGAATCTGTTTTAAGGTTTGAAAACTGTATCTCACTCTATTCTGCATATATCTAACTGCTTTTAAGGTTTGAAAAACCTATATATATATATATATATATATATATATATATATATATAACTATTTGTTTTGTTCATGTTTATTTGACTCTGATAAGGTTTGAAGCCTATATGTACATATACACTTGCTCTGTTCGTGTTTATTCGACTCTGGTAGGGTTTAAAACCTACTTAAATATCTACACTCTGTTCATATATAATTCATCTCTATTTCAGGCTTGGAAACTATATAATAATGCACTATGTTCATTCCTTGATATTAATACTCAATTTTGTTAAAGATTTGCGGAATCATAGGTACGCATATAATACTTCTTTTGTCCATGGTTAAGTATTCGATATATATTTTTATGAAATCAAAATGATATTTCCATAAAATAATTCCACAATTAGATGCTACCATCTATTACTGCATTCTCAAATAGCCATTGTCTAGGTTATAACATGAATACCATCATTAAGGATCCCATTAGAAACAATAACCAATTCGTCCAACAGAGGTACAATATCAAATTATTTAGGTACAGGAAAATCTTACAACAGTTATACGAACATTTACACAAAGAACACCATAACCCTTTTCCATATAACTATAACATGAACAATATATCTAACAAATACATCATTCAGATAGATGGGGTTTAGAGTAACATATTTGGACTATCTTGCGGAGAAAACAAAGGGAACAACCACATTCCTCCCAACCATAGAACCGATCAACAACAATTTCTTCCTCGATTCACCCCCTATCTTGACCATGAGTCCATAAGGGAAAACTTGGAAATTCCTCTGCAACACAGTCCTTCAATTCAGTCCTCTTTCCTTGCCTCACACTTTTCTAGTGTTCATAACAACAAGTGGAAAAATCCAAAAAAAAAACTAGTATCTTTCCTCCAGCATACTTAGCAGCGTCCTACCTCCTCACATATGCCTATTTGTAACTTGCCTAGGTCTTTTCCCTTCCTTGGGAATTTTCGCAGCTTCCTAAATCCCTGATTTTTAGGGGTTGCCAATGGCCAAACCACTAATTTGCCACTTGTAGAAATCAACCCAGGGATAGTTCCAACAGGTTTCCCACTCATGGAGTCATGGTCAGCTACTTGTAACATGGTTGTTCCATTTGTCTTCCTGCAATCAATATAAGATATTATGTTTTTAACAAATGTCATTGTCCAATATCTAGTTGGGACAAATCAGATCTCTGCCCAACAGTCAAAATCATTTATTACAACTATAAAATTCAAAATTCGGAATTGCCATAAATGGCAAAAAATTTCCAATTTCGAATTTACTAAAAACGGAATTAAATTTCCAGCAATTTTAAATTTTCAAAATATTTTGATTTCCTTTATTTTAAATTGGAGGATTGATGTAATTTATATATTCGTCAATATTAATTTCATGCACATCAATAGCAGATGCAACAGTAGCAAGAAACAACAATAAACAAATGCAATTCCGTTTAGGATTCAGAGAAGCCATTGCCATAAACAAATGGGATTCCAAAGAATTCAGATAATTTTTTGTTACAAATCTGTGGGACACAAAGCTTAAGATATAACTTTTTGAAATATATTATTTTATGAATATAGATTTTTTTGGTGAAATAAAGTGATACTTATCTTCCAACTAATGAACTTATCATTCCTGCATTATTAGTGTGCTTCTCCATAAAACCTTTGCAATATTAGTGCTATGGAAAATCTTTGCAATAAATTTGAGATCCAGAAAATCTTTAAAGAGCGTTGAAATTGACGTGTCTGTCAAATTGTTAGTATGTTCCCACCAAGATTATTATGAACTATCATTTCTGCATTATTAGTGGGCTACAGTGTGCTTCCAAATGACTAGAGAAAATCTTTGCATGTTTTTTTACCACGACCAATAAATTATGAGACCCATAAAATCTTTAAAAAACGTTTAAATCAATATGGAGGTTAAGTGGATTTTCCATGCATTTCATTCTCTTTAGTATGTGGTTTTTAGCCCCATTTTTTTTTCCTATGAAATAACACTAGATTTTTTATATTTGACTTTGAAAATATGTTCAAACATGTGCAGAGCATATTGATGTTCAACTCTAAAAAAAAACATCTTCAGTAGGTTTACGTCCAACTGAGGAAGTTGTTGGACAATATATGAAGGTGTTTTTGATATGCAAAAGTCTTATTGAGGTGGAGAGTCATGGGGTGGCTCAAGGTGAAGATACCCTATCCAATACCAAAGAGTCATGCTTTCATCCTAGAGGTGTTGGATGCTTTGTCATTGTTCCAAGGAGACCTCTAAAACCATTAAGACATGGGATGAAAGACCACCAAGTTGGATTTGCAACGAGTGAATGGTAGTGTGCAATTCCCATATTTCTTCTTCCATCAATTCCATACTTGAGGAAATTCCCAAGGGATCCTTTCACCATGAGATGGAATGACCACTCAGAGGAATGAGACAGCAAGAGAATAAAACCTAATAAGTAACCAAACGAGTTTATATAGTCACTAAGTCGGGAATGAGAAAATGCGCCATGTTTATATTCCTTAAACAGAATTTTTCACAAGTGAGGGTTGTTGTTGATGGAAAGATCATTTTTTTTTAAATCCACCAAAGACCATTGTAGCATCCCGCTCTTGCGAGCACATGTTATTGACTTATTCTTTGAGGACACTTGTGTGCAAGTGATCCAGTTTTAGTATATGTTGTCTGTTTTGGTTATGGATTCTTATGATGATGTTGATGGATTATGATGTTATGTTATTTGATGTCTATGTATTGATAGATGCTATTGATGAGTTTCCCCTGAGTGTGTAGGAAACTTGACAAATTGAGGATGTCCATGGCATCAATGGACCTCCTTGGACTCCATATCAAGTCAAGGACTAGATTGTATTGGTTTGAGTATTTCATTTATGCATATGTGACATATGATCGAGTATATTATGATGTTTTTTTATGGATCATTGGCAGTGTTTCATTGATGGATGCAAGCTAATGATTTCTTGCTAATTTGACTTAGATAAGGAGTAAATGGGCCATGCACAATAGCTAGATATTGACGGAGAGGTGTGGAAACATCCTTGTCACAACCTACTATCACTCCCATTGTGGCTTGAATTGTAGGTTAACAGTTACCTAGTTCGATAGATCCACGATGTTGTGAGAATACATTGAGACAGTCGCTCACAAATATTTCTAAGGGCCACGTAATAAGGGAGGGCCCTTATTTCTTTGAATCCCTTAGTCTCTCACAAGGTCACCTGAATGGAGTGCTAGCTTAGGGGTTGGACAACTACCAAAACCAATTAGAAGCGAGTGCATGTCCCAAAATAAAAAATTTGAATCAAAGGCGAGTGACACCCTTGGACAACTAAGTGCATCTTGAAGGGAATGTCGCGTAACAAAAATTTGAGCCAATGAACCTAGGTGGCCTAGAAAACCTTGAGCGAATTTTTACATCTTGTAAAATATTTAAAACATTGCCAGATTTAATTAATTAATTAAAGGTTGAAATTATTAATTTTATACCCACAAACGAAAATTTAAGCCTATTTGAATTTAAGCCTAAGTCTAAAGCTTGGTGAAATTTATAAAACTAAACTACAATTAGATGAAAAAAAAAAAAGGTTGAACCAACTTAAGAGATTAACATAGATGAAATTAATATATGGAATTACTACAATACACATGTGTTCATAAAATACCAAATCAAAAATTAAAATCAGAAAGGAATAAAGCATAGAAGAATGTATAATCATAGAAATTTATCTAGAGTGTAGTCTAACTAGAGAACATTCCTATTTTAATTCAACTCAGTTTTATAAAGACATCAGTCATAAATGGGAAATTCAGGGACTAAAGGGACAACTAGGAGTGATTTTAGGAGCGCTTTTAGGATGGGTGAGGAAAATTGACTTTTAATTAAATTAAATTGTGGATTTATTGGTGCAACTAAGGGAATGGGTGGCAAGTGTACGGGGGGGATAATTCCTAATTAAATTAAAAAAAAAAACAAATTAAATGCAAAAATGGAAAGTTGTCACTAAGGAAATTATGTAAAACAAACGACTGAGAGGAGGAAAGCATCACATGGGTTATGAGTAAGGTTATGCTGCAGAAATTTTGACTGGTTTTACTTCTCGAAGTTTGGATACCTAGATTGAGAGAGAGAGAGAGTGGTGGCTCTACCTTTCGAGGCGAGCTGGGAGCTAGAGGATTCTAGTTGTCTGTTTTTGGTCCCTTTGCGGCTCAGGGGGATAAGGGGGAAGAAAAATGCCCCTAGCATTGGCTGGGAGGTACCGGTGAAGTCTCAACTGTTAGAAAATGGATGAAGGAAGGGACGTCAGTCACTAAGGATCGTCATCAAGCCCACAATATTTTTACCTATTCGGTTACGATATTTACCATTTTTGTTAGTTAATCATCTTCTTTTAAATCAAAAGTTTATTTATGGGTACTGAATCGATTGAGAAATGATTATATTACATTGGGTGACTCATAAAACTGTTGATTATGTTGACTAAGTTGACTATGTGAGTATGTGATTATGTGATTATGGTGACTAAGTTGATTATGTGATTGGAAAATGATTTATATTTCATGCACATAGGATGTTGAAATTCTGCTGCATTTTAGTTCAGGAAAAGTTTTAAATTTATAGCTTCTTCTCCCCTCATTACATCGTCATTCTGGAAGTTTTTTATTTTTTCTTGGTCACTTGATTTATTTGATCCTTGATTGGCAATTTCCCAGAGGTTATCTCTGTGTCTCCTAAAAATATCTGAGATATTACCCTCTTCATTTCATTTAAAATGAGCCCAACATAGTAACCATTCTCTACTCTGCATTTTTGTATGCTAGTACTTACCCTTCATGTGGAGGAATCACATCATTTTTCTATCATCAAGATCACGATTGGTTTTAGGAACTGATTGTGTTATTGGGATGTAGACACCTCCTCATTCCTCAGAACAGTCACTAGCCCTGAGACCTCAAATGGTCAAAACCAATCAGATGAATATTCAGCCTGAGCGTTGCTTATGTATCTTGGAGGTCCTAAACTTGGAGGGTAGGTTGGGTGGGTAGTTCTCTGTGTTATATTTATGTGATGAGTTAATATTGCATCGCCATTTATTATACTTGTTGATTTTTTTTCGTTATCTAATGCATTGATGTGTTAATCATGTGTCGTTACTAATTATGATTGATCTGTGGGTTGCGTCATTATGGAATATGATGATGAGTCATTTCAATTATTGATTATGATGGCATTGATTAGGTGCTGCTCTAAATTATGTGTCGATGTTAATTTGATAATTCTTTAAAAGAAAATAAAAAAATAAAAAAGTTGCCTTGTGATACACTTTCCTAGTCATAATGGAGGGGATGTTACAACCATTATTTCTAGTACAAGCATTAAAATCGATAATTTTTTCATCCTTCCCACATTCTCCTCGAATTGAAGGGGGAAGCGAGGGATAAGAAATATAAGTACATGATTAATTAAGTAAGTATTTGGGTGGAACATTACTTTCATGTGGCTTTGCATTCATTTCATATGTCATCCTTTCATATTGAGTGGGAGCAGTGTTATGCCAATTTAATAAAATGGTCATTTCGATGATCCATACGCTTAATAAAAACTGATGATCCCCAACATAATAGAGGCCTTTTTTTTCAAATTTATAACCATTATAGATTCATGGGATAAGGGAGAAGGAAAGGGGTCTCTTGATCAAAATGATCCCAATCGGGTCCCGGGTGGTCTGATTCACAAATTGATATGCTTCCTTGTTGGTGGACTCGAGGACATGAAAGAACTCGATCTTGCGAAAATATTTAATTTTGTTTTGAATTCTAAGGAAGATGGATCTCAGGTGGATGTTGTTTGATATCATTCTATTCCTTTCATACCTAATTATCAATTTAGAATCCCCTATTACAATGAGAATATGAATACCCTGAGGCTTGGCCAATGATAATCCTTGAAAAAACATACAATCTTTGGCCTAGTTTTTGGAGGCATGCCCAAGACTCTAGGAAAATGTTATCATTTTGTTTCCTATAGGTTCAAGGAAAACCCCTCCCTCTCTTGCCACCCAGGGTTTTCCTTTCGCAGCACCATGGAAATTGAATATATGATAGTGTCCTCCACTACAAGAGATTGGGGAGATAAAGTTTAAACTTCTAGAAGGACATGGAGGGAAGTGAAACATTGGGGAAGGGATGAAGAGAGAATTGTTGAAACCACTCATCCTCCTTGTTTTCCAAATGTTTTCTAAGAATCAATATTCTTGACTTAGAGTTGAAGAGCTCAGAAAGGAGGCCAATGGCCCTAACTGCCACTAAAGAAAGAGGATCATTTTTATCCAAGAAAAATTCCTTATTGTGGGAAATACAAATCTTCCACTTGATTCACCTTACATTTGCCTTCATTAACCTATGTGATTTTCAGGCCTACGCCCAACATGGTATCCCTTCTTTTCTTGGCGTTCATTTATACCTATCAATCTACATTGTATGAGATTTATCCAATATAGTAAACCTAGAAAGAAAATTACTATTGGATCTAGATTTGCATACTATCTATGATTATGAATCTTTATTTTATTATAGATTAATCTTATATATTGTGAATATATTAAAATATTCCTAGAAAAATAATAGAATTGATACGTGTGATTGGAGTAAACACATAATAGATCTCTTCTTCATCACGATGAATCTATTTTTATGTCTTTATACAAAAAATAAAATGTTCGGTTGTATTTGTTCTTTTTACAATTTACATAAATAATTCATAAAATTATTCTTGTTCAGGTTGAAGATATGTTAACAATGTTTTAAATTCAATATAAATAACTATATTAGATCCTTAAAATAACAAGTGTCATTGCATTCATCGATTTCCTTGTTGAAATTTTTTTCTCAACCTTATGAATGTTAATTTTTAGTCTCATACCATAAATTGATGTTTTGTGAATGTTAAATTTTATTCTCATACCTTCCTTACTCCACCTTGTGCTCTTTTGTTGATTTTGTTTGAGTTTAAGTTATTTTATTTTATTAGATCATGGTAAACCGAGGGTTGATTAATGGATAGTTACCTTTTTAGTGCCTCAAATAAATGGTGATGCATGATTAAATTAGCAATTAAATTTACTAGCACCTTGAATAAAGCTGATGTGTGATAGATTTGTAATTATTCTTTTGCGCCCTGAAATTAATAGGATTAGATTACCTTGCATGTAGAAATAAATGGATGAGTAACTAGATTATTGCACCCTAAATTTAATAGATAGACTTCTTTTGTGCCTTAAATTTATTGGATAATTATTTTTCTCCATGATATAAAAGTGATGTATGAATGGTCATGTGGGTAGTTACTTCTTGTGCCACTAAAAATGTCAATGTATAAATGATTGAGCGTTTGATTTCCCTAGCGCCATGGATGATGCTGATGATTAAGTAATTATTTCTTTGTGCTATGGACTAATGATGATGCCTAAATGATTACGCCTTAGATTACTCACGTGCATTGTAACGATGTTGATGTATTATTTCCTTAGTGCTTAGATTAATTGTGTGCATTGTAATTATGTTGATTTATGTTTGATTCAATATTTAGATCACGCGCTCCTTGGAAATAATGTTGATTTATGGTCGAATTCCGTAATTTATTTATCGTGCACCTTGGAGTAAAGTAGATGTCTGCTTTGCATTCTAAAAAGTAAAATAAAGTTGATTGCATTGTGCCTTAACTTATGTCATTGTATGATTGATTTTGTAATTAAATTCTCTTGCGCCTTGGAACTTATGTGATGTGTGATTGGTTATTAGAACACTATTGTGCCATTGATTATTGTTGATGTTTTTCATTTAGCTAGTTGGTTTTTGGATTTGATTGTGTTATTGGGATGTAGACACCTCATCCTTTCTTAGAACAGTCACCAGCCTTGAGACCTTGAATGATCAAAATCGATCAGATGAATCTTGGGCTTGAGCGTTGCTTATGTATCTTGGACGTCCTAAACTTGGAGGGTAGGTTGGGTGGGTATTTCTTTGTGTTATGTTTATGTGATGAGTTGATCTTGCATCACCATTTATAATACTTGTTTATTTTGTGTCGTTATCTAATGTGTTGATGTGTTAATCATGTGTCGTTACTAATTATAATTGATATGTGGGTTCTGTCATTATGGAATACGAAGATGACTCATTGTAATGCTTGATTATGATGTCATTGATTAGGTGCTACTTTGAATTATGTGTTGACATTAATTTGCTAATGCTTTAAAAGAAAAGAAAAAAAAAAAAACTACCTTGTGATATGCTTTCCTAGTCATAATGAAGGGCACGTTACAACCATGATTTCTAGTACAAGCATTAAAATCAATAATTTTTGCATCCTTCCCACATTCTCTTGGAACTGAAGGGGAAGCGAGGGATAAGACATCTAAGTACATAATTAAATAAGTAAGTAGCAGGGTGGAACATTACTTGCATGTGGCTTTGCATTTATTTCATATGTCATCCTTTCATATTGAGTGGGAGCGATGTTGTTCCAATTTAATAAAATGACCATTTCGATGATCCATACGCTTAATAAAATTTGATGGTCCCCAACATAATAGATGTAATGTACCTAAA
>SNQJ01S0015318.1:8188-61570 GCA_010110895.2 Picea sitchensis
CAAGTTCAAGTTCTAAATCTAATGCAAAGAAACATGTTCATAAGCATAAGAATGAAATGCCATTGTTAAAACTTGATGTTAAATTTGAGTTACCCATATATGATGGTGAAGTAAATGCAGAGAAACTTGACAATTGGATTAGGCAGATGGAAGTTTATTGCAGTGTGCAACAGATCAAGGATGAGGCCACACAAATGAAGTTGGCATCTTTTAGACTTGTTGGCACGGCTCTCATTTGGTGGCAAAGCAAGTTGCAAAACGGAACACAACAAGTGGGTAATGTATTTCCATCATGGCAAAGTTTCATTTCTTCACTTAGAAAGCAATTCTATCCTTTGGGTTATAAAGAAAAAACATTAATTGAACGACAAGCTTTAAAACTAAGAAAAGGACAAACATTGCAAGAGCATACTGGTGGCTTTTGAAAAATGGCATTGATGTTAGATATCCCTTTGCATACACAGGAAACCCTTATGAAGTATATAGGAGGTTTACCTGTGCATATTAGAAACACTTTATTCATATTTGGACCCACTAACCTTGATGAGGTTTATGTTCAAGCAACTTATATTGAAGCAGGGAAAGCAGGTGTGTCAGGGGAGTCATAGTCTTCAAGGAAAGAGGAGAAGAGGAAATGGCATGGAAAGAATTCAAATGCAGTGACAAGGAAGAAAGGGAATCCCTCTTGCAAGCATTTCAAGAAAGAGGGATATGATGAGGATAGATGTTGGCAGTTGCATCCCAAGAAGAGGCCAAAGTGGTTCAAGGAAAAGAAGGGAATGCAAATAGTGGCAGCGCCAACAAGACCCACAGACTTGGGATTGGATTCAGGTGATGAATCAAATATCTCATTGGTTGGTATGACAGGTAAAATTGGTGAAGGCATTGATTGTAGAAGTAACTTGATTCATATAAGGACCATCATGTGACACACTAAGATAGACACATTAATTGATAGTGGATCTCAATCTAATCTAATCTCAGAAGAATTGGTTAAGCAATTAGGGTTAAAAACACAAGTACATCATAAGCCTTACAGACTTAAATGGATAAGCAATCATCATCAAATGCACATAAACAAACAATGCACAATCAAATTTGCAATTTCATCTAAGTATGTGGACGAGGTAACATGTGATGTAGTGTCGTTTAGGCAATGTGGAATGGTCTTAGGTAGTCCATACTTATGTGATCGTAAGGAAATCTTATACATGACAAAGAATCAATATCAATTAACCAAAGCAGGTCAAGATTATGTGGTTCATGCTCATCATGTTAAGGCAAATAAAACACTTCAAACAATGGAACAATTAAAGAAGGCAATGCAAGCAAGAAACAAACCTATAATTGTTTCAAATGAAGTAATTGATCTTAACCAAGAACAGGAAATGATTGTTGAATGGAAAATCAATCATAGGATGCTTCAAGATAAGCTCATGTCGTGCAAATATTACAAGTATATCAATTCATTTGCAGTCATCTTTTTTATGCTATCATTAGTAATGTTGTCTACATGGATGATAGTGGCTTCAGTAAGATGTAACAGGGTTAAAATGGATAACAATATGTTGTCAGTTGTCATGATTGTGTTACAGTTGATCTTGATGAGACAGGTGCACGGGACAGAGCTCAGAGACAGAGGACAAGCTGGGTGGCCTATCCCAAGCTTGTTGACTAGTCAGTAACCTTTTGGGGACCAAAAGGTCTTTTAGTGGAGAGGTGTGATCCAGAATTGGATCCAGAAGCTTGATGGGGCTCAGAAAGGCCTAAAAATCAAAGTTGTTGTTGAATGCTCAATAAAATAATATGATCACAAAGTTCTCATCGTAAGCTTTCCGATGGTGCAAACGGATTGAAAAACAGACGTCGTATGAGAAAGTTATGGCAATTGAAAATTTTGGTCTTCTCCAGCAAAAATCAAAGAGTCAATGGCAACATGACATGTGGCAGGTGATTCGATCGCATATGACTGGAAATGACGTGATTAAATATCATTTTGATATGTTATCTTATTATAAACCCACCAAACCATAACTTATTCCATTTTAAAAGAATTGATTCAACCATATGGAATACTTTAAAACATTAAAGTGGATTGGTTTAAAATATGATATGGTTTATTTTTTTTAAATAAAACCCATATTCAAAAAATTTATATACCACATATCATGTGATTCGAATTCCAGATAATTCGTGTCAAATCAAAGTTTAAAGGCCACAAAATAGTGTAATATATATGGTTGTTATAACCATATAATATGTTCCCATTTCATAGTTGATACCACAATGTTATATATGGTTGTTCAACCATATAAAAAGGCACTATATTATATATTAATGCCATATCACTATAGTGTGGGCGCTTTATAATATATGCCACGAATTTATGGTAAAAGGTGGATCAGAAACCTTATAACAAGGTTTATTTAAAAGTTGTTATCATATATCTTGGTCGGATTTTATGCCACAAAGGTGGGAGGTTGGGATTCGACCTCCCCTCCTCATTCTTTTTAAACCAAAAATTTTACCAGTTTACCAGTGATACACAGGTCAAATTTATGTAGATTTAAGCATAATAGTATTATTTATGTAGAAAAAACAAGTGAACTAGGAGAACTTTGGAGGCCATTTCCGGAGGCTATACTCAACCTTTTTCAGTGTTGTCAGTTGCCTTGGATTTCTGAGGTCGAGCAGAAAACAGTGAGATCAGTATGAAGTCCATTTGATATACTTTTGATGTACTTTTCAAGCATTGAAGAATTAATAAAGAAGCCTCCCCCACTAAGACAAAGGCCCGGAGACGTAGGCAATTTTGTCCCGAACTCCGTTATCACTTCTCTTGTTATGGTTTGTTGTTATTGTTGTTTCAGTTCAGATCTGTATATTGTTTTATGGTTTCCATGTTTCTTCATTAAATTCATCCTCTTTCATTCAGCTTCATAAATGGTTAATTAACACATGCAATTAATAACTCAACCACAGTCATTAAAAGATTGTTTCGGATCAAGTGGTATCAGAACTAGTTGACATTTGGATTTGAGTTTTGCATGTTAACCAGGGAAAAGCTATAGCGAGGTGAAGGCGAGTTTGTTGCAGAGAAACCATTAATTGGATTGAGAAAGAGAGCTTATCATAGTGAGAAGATGGCATCAGAAGAAGGGATTTCTCAGGATGAGAAAGAGTTTTGGAAAACTTTCCTTGCTATGTCGGAGATGGTGAAAGTTTTGTATGAGGATTACTTTGAACGGAAAAGACCAAACATGGGTGAATCTTCAAAGGGAAAAAGTGAAGAGGAAGAGGATCATCCTCAGATTCCTCCTTCACCTCCATCATCACCTCCTTCATCTTCAAGTTCAAGTTCTAAATCTAATGCAAAGAAACATGTTCATAAGCATAAGAATGAAATTCCATTGTTAAAACTTGATGTTAAATTTGAGTTACCCATATATGATGGTGAAGTAAATGCAGAGAAACTTGACAATTGGATTAGGCAAATGGAAGTTTACTGCAGTGTGCAACATATCAAGGATAAGGCCACACAAATCAAGTTGGAATCTTTTAGACTTGCAGGCACGGCTCTCATTTGGTGGCAAAGCAAGTTGCAAAACGGAACACAACAAGTGGGTAATGTATTTCCATCATGGCAAAGTTTCATTTCTTCACTTAGAAAACAATTATATCCTTTGGGTTATAAAGAAAAAACATTAATTGAATGGCAAGCTTTAAAACTAAGAAAAGGACAAACAGTGCAAGAGCATACTAATGGATTTCGAAAANGCCACACAAATCAAGTTGGAATCTTTTAGACTTGCAGGCACGGCTCTCATTTGGTGGCAAAGCAAGTTGCAAAACGGAAAACAACAAGTGGGTAATGTATTTCCATCATGGCAAAGTTTCATTTCTTCACTTAGAAAACAATTCTATCCTTTGGGTTATAAAGAAAAAACATTAATTGAATGGCAAGCTTTAAAACTAAGAAAAGGACAAACAGTGCAAGAGCATACTAATGGATTTCGAAAAATGGCATTGATGTTAGATATCCCTTTCCATACACAGGAAACCCTTATGAAGTATATAGGACGTTTACCTGTGCATATTAGAAACACTGTATTCATATTTGGACCCACTAACCTTGATGAGGTTTATGTTCAAGCAACGTATATTGAAGCAGGGAAAGCAGGTGTGTCAGGGGAATCATCGTCTTCAAGGAAAGAGGAGAAGAGGAAATGGCATGGCAAGAATTCAAATGCAGTGACAAGGAAGGAAGGGAAGCCCTCTTGCAAGCATTGCAAGAAAGAGGGACATGATGAGGACAGATGTTGGCAGTTGGATCCCGAGAAGAGGCCAAAGTGGTTCAAGGAAAAGAAGGGAATGCAAACAGTGGCAGCGCCAACAAGACCCATAGACTTGGGATTGGATTCAGGTGATGAATCAAATATCTCATTGGTTGGTATGACAGGTAAAATTGGTGAAGGCATTGATTGTAGAAGTAACTTGATTCATATAAGGACCATCATGCGACACACTAAGATAGACACATTAATCGATAGTGGATCTCAATCTAATCTAATCTCAGAAGAATTGGTTAAGCAATTAGGGTTAAAAACACAAGTACATCATAAGCCTTAGACACTTAAATGGATAAGAAATCATCATCAAATGCACATAAACAAACAATGCACAATCAAATTTTCAATTTCATCTAAGTATGTGGACGAGGTAACATGTGATGTAGTGTCGTTAAGTGAATGTGGAATGGTCTTAGGTAGTCCATACTTATATGATCGTAAGGCAATCTTCTACAGGAAAAATAATCAATATCAATTAACCAAAGCAGGTCAAGATTATGTGGTTCGTGCTCATCATGTTGAGGCAAATAAAACACTTCAAACAATGGAACAATTAAAGAAGCCAGTGCAAGCAAGAAACAAACCTATAATTGTTTCAAATGAAGTAATCGATCTTAAGAAAGAACGGGAAATGATTGTTGAATGAAAAATAAATCATAGGATGCTTCAAGATAAGCTCATGTCATGCAAATATTACAAGTATATCAGCTCATTTGCAGTCGTCTTTTTTATGCTATCATTAGTAATGTTGTCTACATGGATGATAGTGGCTTCAGTAAGATGTAACAGGGTTCAAATGGCTAACAATATGTTGTCAGTTGTCATGATTGTGTTACAGTTGATATTGATGAGACAGGTGCACAGGACAGAGTTCAAAGATAGAGGACAAGTTGGCTGGCCTATCCCAATCTTGTTGACTAGTCAGTAACCTTTTGGGGACCAAAAGGTCTTTTAGTGGGGAGGTGTGATCCAGAATTGGATCCAGAAGCTTGATGGGGCTCAGAAAGGCCTAAAAATCAAAGTTTTTGAATGCTCAATAAAATAATATGATCACAAATTTCTCATCGTAATCTTTCTGACGGTGCAAACGGATCGAAAAACAGACGTCGTATGAGAAAGTTATGGCAGTTGAAAAATTTGGTCTTCTCCAGTGAAAATCTAAGAATCAATGGCAACATGACATGTGGCAGGTGATGCGATCGCATATGACCGAAAATGACATGATTAAATATCATTTTGATATGTTATCTTATTATAAACCCACCAAACCATAACTTAAGCCATTTTAAAAGAATTGAATCAACCATATGGAATACTTTAAAACATTAAAGTGGATTGGTTTAAAATATGATATGGTTTATTTTTTTTAAATAAAACACATATTCCAAAATTTTATATACCACATATCATGTGATTCGAATTCCAGATAATTCGTGTCAAATCAAAGTTTAAAGGCCACAAAATAGTGTAATATATATGGTTGTTATAACCATATAATATGTTCCCATTTCATAGTTGATGCCACGATGTTAGAACAACCATATAAAAAGGCACTATATTATATATTAATGCCATATCACTATATTGTGGGCGCTTTATAGTATATGCCCCGAATTTATGGTAAAAGGTGGATCGGAAACCTTATAATAACGTTTATTTAAAAGTTGTTATCATATATCTTGGCCGGATTTTATGCCAGAAAGGTGGGAGGTTGGGATTCGACCTCCCCACCTCATTTTTTTTAAACCAGATATTTTACGAGTGATACACAGATCGAATTTATGTAGATTAAAGCATAACAGTATCATTTATTCAGAGCAAGCCAGTGAACTATGTGAACTTTGAAGGCCATTTCCGGAGGCTATACTCAGCATTTTTCAGTGTCATCAGTTGCCTTGGATTTCTGAGGTCGAGCAGAAAATAGTGAGATCGGTATGAAGTCCATTTGATGTACTTTGAAAGCATTGAAGAATTAATAAAGAAGCCTCCCCCACTGAGACAAAGGCCCAGAGACATAGGCAATTTTGTGTCGAACTCCATTATCACTTCTCTTGTTATGGTTTGTTGTTCTTGTTGCTTCAGTTCATATCTATATATTGTTTTATGGCTGCTATGTTTCTTCATTAAATTCATCCTCTTTCATTCAGCTTCATAAATGGTTAATTAACACATGCAATTAATAACTCAACCACAGTCATTAAAAGATTGTTTCGGATCAATGGAGGATCTAACCTATCCCCTACCACCCAAACGATTTTCCTAAGAAGGCCAAAACCTCGCCCTTGAGGGCTTGACGTCATAGTAGGGATAGGGTTTGGTGTTGGTTGAGGACACTTGGCACGTTTGAAGGAAGGAATTCATAGATCATGGAGAAGATGCTTGGATCGAAGACACGTGGCATTTGGAGGCACCTATTTCACCCATCTCCTACTCCAATGACTTGCAAAAGTGCCAAAATGTCACCCTAAAAGGGTGACGTATTACTTTGGGTTTTCTTTTATGTGCAAAAGTATGAATTAAATAATATTATTTTGTAAAGGGGAAAGATAAGGGCCATTGACCCCTTATCTTTTGTTTTACCCTAATTTATGTGGAAAAAAAAAATTTAGAGGATTTGTATAAATAGAAGTCACCTCTAATTCATTTTTATAATAACTCTCCCTCTTGTGAGAGGATACTTGGCTGAAATTTGCGCCCTACTTGGGAAATTCTCTTTATTTATATTGGTTACACTCTCTTGTGATGATTTTTCTTATGTTATTGAATGGATAAGTGATGTGCTATCTCTCTTGGAGTCCTTTTCTTGCTTTATGGTGGATATTTCTTAGTTAAAGAAGGAATTTATATTGTTCATGCATGCACTAGGTAAGGAATCCATCTTGTTGCTTCTTTTCTTGGATACAAGTCTAATTTGTTGAGCTTCTTGGGGACTATAAGTGCATACAACCCCACCAAGGCCATCATTTTGTAAGTTGTTGCACAAAGGAATACTAGCAGGAGTAAAAGGGTTTACACCCTCCTAGGGTTTTCCTTAACTAGTTTTGCTTAACTTGGGGATTAAAAGGGATTACACCCCCGCAGCACAACTATATCTTCTTATTTTAAATACTCCATAACCCAATAGTTAAAGGCATTAATCTCTTGCATTGGAGAAATAAACCATTGCATTGGGATATGTAAGACTATGAGATATTGGAATTTTTCAAGTTGTAATTTCTTCTACATCTTATAAGAATTTTTGTGCCCTAAGGGTGTCCTCTTTTAGCCAAGAATTTTTTTGTTGTAATAATTTTAATTCTACAACCAATAGTAATGCATCAAAACCTAAATACTTTCTTGAATAACTCACAATTCAACCATCGGAAGTTGTTAATATTCTACCCCTATAATCTATTAATCCTAGAGAACTTTTTGGATGGATTACTTGCAAGTTTTGATGGTCGGTTTTTCTGTTGTAAAAACTTGTTTTCTACAACCATAAGGCTGAATAGTATCTCTATAATACCTCTTTCTTACAGCCTTGTTTCAATGCTAAAGTCTCATTCTATTTTACTTGAGTTGTGCTAGTATTTTCCTAGTTTCTTTCTTGCATTTTTCACGTGACTTTTACAATCTTATCTAGAAGCTTTATTGATTATTTCTTGCTGAAATATATCTTTGTTGACTGCTGAAAATAGGGATAGAAAGCTTAAATTTATTTTCCACCGAACATATATCTCGTATAGTTGTATTTTCTTGTGTCTCGGGAAGGTACTACCATCAACAGCAGGTGCTTAAATTTCTTGGAAACCATTAACTAATACCGAGACTCGTTTACAACCCTCTTTCCATATAGCAACTTGACCTATGGGGGAATCCATTAATAAGTATCATTTTCCATCTCATTTACCCCTAGTGTCACCCGATATTCCCCCCTTGAGGTGATCACTTCACCTCTAAAGTGACAGGAATACCTATATGAGGTGACAGTGGGTAGGTGTTCTATTAGTTGTCTTAATTTTGTGGTTTGGGTCGAGATTTTCCCAGCCTACAACTTTTGCGATAATATTTTGTTGTCGTTTCTGGGGAGGATTTTGAATCCTCTCTCAAACCCTAATGACACTTTGGCAAGCTAACCCAAATCCTTCCCCTAGTTTTCCTGATGAATCCGCTTGAAGGGCGTTCCCCTTCCACCCTTGATAATCTTTACTTAAATCTCATCTGGAGACTCCACCTTCCCAAAACTCACCTTTCCCTAATTATCCCTTTCCACCCTTTGATGAGCCTTCATCTCATTTGGAAAATTCATTGAAGTGTTTACCCAAGTAATGGAAAGATGTCTCTGTGGTGATTTCATGAGGCATACAAGGCCTTGGATGTTCAATTTGTTGATTGGTATCCAAACAAATGTCTGATGAAATAGTTGATCCAAGTCCCTAAATTCGATGGTGATCCATCCTCATCTTCCTACACAAGTCATCGAGTTCATTGAATTCATCATACACTACATCATAGAATAATAATATGTGATTATACGATTGTTTCTCTTATCTCTTGAACAAGGTAAAAGAGATTGGATCAGATATTCTTGTAGCCCAAAAATTATTTCTTCTTAAATAATCCTTATCTGAGACGTCCTCAAGCATTGGGGCCATAAAATTATTGAAGACATTGTTCAATACCTTGAGGACACTCTCCAGGGATGTTTGTTTCTTTCAGAATTTATTGAATGTTTGAAAGAAACAATTCTTCTAAAATATGATGAAATCATAGTTGAGGAAGATGAGATTGAGGATGATAATAATGAGGAAAGTTTTGAGTGCCTCAAGAAAAAACTACAGGAAGAAAATGAGTTATGTGAACAATTACTTGAACACTTCCATGATAAGGACTTCATGGTCAAGTTTTGCGTGCAAAGAAAGAAATGGTACAATGTTATCCTTCACTTTTATATGAGGAATCCTACCCTGAACAAGGCATGGGAGGTTTCCATTTCCTATTTCGGATTAAATTCATTGTGTAACATTGTGATATAAAGGTATGGCTACCTAGAAGGTTTCCCAACTCAAGATCGATCATTCTTGATGCCCCAAGAAGTTTGTAAACTTGTTAGAGATCAAGATCATGATGGTGAATTCTTTGAAGATGATGAAGGCTTGGTTGAAAATCAGATCCATGAAGAATGTTTCCAAGAGAAAGAATATCCTTCTGAAGATGAAGCAATTGTGTTTGACAACCCCTTTGATGAAGATATTCAGTCTTTATTGTTTATCAAAAGGGGAACATGGAAATTTATAATCCTTTTGAAAAATTATATGACGCTTTATTCCATGACTGTGGAAATGAATAAAGCTTCCAAAAGGATCTCGTTGAAGTTTCTCTTGTAGAAGGCATGAATGAGACATTGTTATATGTTTTCCATTTTGAAGAAAATGAAGTTCTCTAGTATTGTGAAGAGGTAATCATCTCCTATGATGCAGATGAATTCGCGGAACAATCCTCGGGTGTAGTTGACAATCACATTGATGATTTCATATATGTTGGGAGACTTATATGGGATGTGGGTTGCTTCATTATTGATAGAGATCCCATTTACAACATCGAATCTAGCCCTCAAGTAAAAGGGGTTGAGTGGTCATCATCAGAGGATTGGTCTTCATGTATATACGATTTAGATGTTTGGAAACCTACTGATGATATGGTTACATATGTGTTCTTCCCCTTTGAGGATGACTTGTCACAGCATACTCAGGGTGATCTTCGTTCATCCCTTGATATGTACAATTTCATAGAGGAAGATTTGTTCCATGAGGATTTTTATCCATTGTGCTCAAATTTTGATAGACCCCGGGTCGTGGCCATCCTAGGGCACTCTAAGGTCCACACTGCCAAACAAAAGTACTTTCATATTGAGACTTTTGGTGGGGATTTGAAAATAAAGAAGTGATGTTTGCTAAGTTTTAGGGAGGATTTTTTCTCTAGACATGAGGTTGTGCCTTACCCAATTTCCCCTTTGTTTGGGAAATAAACAGGTTTTCTTGGGATCCTTTACCTCCTCTCAACATTCAGAGGGGAGTGACATTTCAAGTGAAGATGAAGAACAAGACCTTACATAGAAATATGGTTTTAGTGATGAAGAAGACTTCCATGAAACGCATCATGTTGAAGATCCAATTGAAGCCACCCAGAATTTTGTTCTTGCTACACACGAAGACAAGGAGATGGTCAATTTTAGTCATATAGATGAGCCACCATCTACATAAAATATTCTTGTTCAGAGATGGATCGATCAGTGTAACATCCCCAACCACCCACAGGTCGGGGTATGCTACCTTCAAGCCCACCCTTGGAATTTGTACTCTTACTGGTACCATTTTTATTTAATGAGGATGCATAAGATAAAAGATTTAACGACATGCACGGCAATATCCAGCAAGTATGCATAATCTAAGATTTAGTTAAATGATAATTAAAATACACAACGGAATAAATTCATACACAGATAATAATATCACAACAGAGAGCACTTATCTTTATAAAAAGGTGACACCAACCAGCTGCAGACCAAGGACATTCCACCCAACCGTAGACACCATTGCTCCAAATATCACTAGCAGTGTTACCCCCAAGCCAAGGCTATGAATCCACAAGGACGGTTCCAGAGTGTACTTGGGTTCCCAAACCAGTCAGCTCTCAAGCTCTCACAGGTTTCCCAACACCCACATCAATCCAAGTACCCATCTCTCTTCTACCCAGCCTATACCACCCAAGAGAATGGAACTCCACCCTTCTCTGCCACACAGTCCCTCAGGAAGTCCTTCTCCTTCCAGGGCTCCAGCACAGCTAGTCCAAAATCTCAATGTTGTAACTCTCAGGACTCGTAGCTGTGAGAAAAAAAGGGCATATGCCAACGCATCTCAAACATGTAGGCCTCAAGTCATGGCTGAATTTCACCAGTGACCACTACAGCCAACTATCCCATGGCTAATATTCATCAGTTCCTTTCCCTTTACCAAGCCAAGACGCAGGTGAGGATGGATCGATGAATGGGTAAGTGAGTGCATGAAAGTGCGTGAGGGAAAGAATGGTGTGAATGCAGAAGAAAAGGAGTGAACGATCCAACGACCAACCCCACAATCAGACCATGGATGGGTTTAAGTACTTTCGTGGGGAATCAAGAACCTCTTGGCCTTCCCCAAGAAGCTCACGTAACCGATCCCCTCCCTTAGACAAAAGGGTAATTAAAATAGGAAATAAACATTTAACCCCTCAATCCCCCTCTCTTCTGGAATCATAGACCCCTATAACTTTAGTCCTTGTCTATCTAGCAGCCAACGATGTATTTATTATTAATAATGATCAAAAACATTACATGTCTTGGGAATACTTGCCCTTTAATAATTGTTTGGGCACTCAGGCCTCTCATCATTGTAACAATACATTATTTAAAATGGGGGTCTGAAACCCGGGGTGTTACATCCCCTCCCCCTTATCTTGGCACTGTCCTTAGTGCATATAAAAAATAGAGATCAAAATCTCAAATTTATTCAAAAAGTTGTGGGTACTCTACCCGCGTGGAATCTTCATGCTCCCAGGTAGCATCTTCAGGACCGTAGCAGTTCCACTAAACTTTTACCAACTCTATAACTCGATTCTGGAGCATTTTGACCTTTTTGTCCATTACTTGCATTGGCTGAACCTAAAATTCTCCCTCCGTCTCTACCTGAATCAGATGCCAATCAATAACATGGTTAGGATCATGTACACATTTCTTTAGTAAATATACATGAAATACATTATGCACATTCATGGAAGTAGGCAATGCAAGCATGTATGCAACTGGCCCTATTCTGTCCAATATTTCAAATGGACCACAGAATCTGGCTGCCAGCTTTGTACAACTACCCAATTTCAAAGAGCTTTTCTAGGGCTTCACTTTCAAAAGTACATGCTCCCCTCCTTTAAATTCTCTAGTTGTCTTGTTCTTGTCTGCATAAAAATTTTGTCTATCCTAAGTTGCCTTTAAATTCTACTTGATCTTAACCACCTGGTCTTCCATTTCCTTGAGAAACTCCGGCCCAAGTACCACTCTATATGTTGGGTTGTCCCAACTTACTGAAGTATCGCATTTCCTATCATACAAGGCTTCAAATGGGCTCGTTCTCAATGAAGCTTGATACCCATTATTATATGCAAACTCAACCAAGTGTAAGTAATCTTCCCACTTAAATGGATTATCCATCACATACATTCTCAGCATGTCTTCAATTATTCGGTTGACCCTCTTTCTTTTCCCATCTGTCTGGGGATGATATGTTGTGCTAAATTTTAGATTTGTGTAAAATCCTTTAAACAATCCCCTCCAGAAATTGGAGGTAAACTTTGTATCTCTGTCCAAGACAATTGTCCTAGGTATCCCATGCAACCTAGAAATTTCCTTCATGAAAATTTCTGAAATATTAGTCATTGTATGTGTTGTTTTCACAGGCACAAAATGAGCAGCCTTTGTTAATTTGTAAACCACCACCATGATTGAATGATGTTGATTATTGGTTCTGGGTAATCCTGTGATGAAATCCATGGTGATCACTTCCCATTTCTTCTCTTGTATTGGCAATGGTTGCAGAAAACCCATTGGGTGCCTACACTCAGCCTTCACCTTCTAACATTCCATACATCGAGTGATGTAATCAGAAACATCCTTATTCATTCCCGGCCAAAAGAACTGGCTTCTTATTGCTGAAATTGTTTTCTAGTAACCGAGATGTCCAGCATAAGGAACATCATGCATTTCCTTTAGTACCAAATTCATCATTTCTCTAGAACTAGGAACATAGATCCTATTTTTATGCATGAGTAATCCATCTTCCTTTATCTCATACTCCTTTATTTTTTGTTGTACACCTCCTTGATGTAACTTTTCCTTTACCTATAGGTAATGTTGGTCTGTAGAAAGACCATCTAAAATTATGCTCTTTAAGTCTGCCTGATGCATACTGACAGCAGTAGCATGCATGAGATGCAGTCTTCTACTAAGCGCATCGACAACTTTATTCTCCTTTCCCTTGATATGCTTGATATCGAAGTCATATTCACTTAAAAATTCTAGTCATTTTGTTTGCCTGACATTCAAGGTCGGTTGTTCAAAAATATACTTCAGGCCAATGTGGTATGTCCTCAATTCGAATTTCTTCCCCATGAGATAATGCATCCACATCCTCAAGGCGTGAACAATGGTAGCAAGTTCCAAGTAATGTGTGGCATAGTTCCTCTCATGTTCCTTAATCTTCCTGGACTCATATCCAATGACATGTCCATTTTACATGAGGACTCCCCCAAGTCCTTCCTTACATGCATCTTTACATACCACAAAACATTCATTTGGGTCAGCAATCTTTAACACAGGTGCACTAGTAAGTAATTCCTTCAACAGATTAAAATTATTTTCACACTTGAGTGTCCATTCAAATTTAGTTCCCTTCTTTTGCAAAGAAGTGATGGGATGAGAAATCTTAGAGAACCCTACTATGAACCTTCTTTAGTAACCGGCTAATCCCATAAAATAGCTGACTTCTGACACATTTATGGGTGTTGGCCACCCTCTAATGGCTTAAATCTTTTCTAGATCTACTGCTATGCCCTGCTCTGAAATAATGTGTCCCAAGTAATGGATATTCTTTTGATAAAAAGAACACTTAATCAACCTGGCATACAACGGATGTTCTCTCAGTACTTGCAATACCAGTCTTAAGTGATGTTCATGCTCCTCTTCAAACTTATAATAGATAAGTATGTCATCCAAGAACACTATGACAAACTTATCCAAATAATTTTTGAATATGCCATTCATTAAGCACATGAAGAAAGCTATTGCATTGGTCGGTCCAAATGGCACCACTACAAATTCATAATGCACATACCAGGTCCTAAAGGATGTCTTATGAATGTCTTCTTTCTTGATTCTTACCTGATGGTATCCTGACCTCAGGTCAATATTTGAAAATATATTTTCTCCCCTTAGTTGATCAAAGAGGTCATCAATTCTGGGTAGAGGATACTTTTTCTTTATGGTACACTTGTTCAGTTGTCAAAAGTCAATACACAACATCAAGGTTCCATCCTTATTTTTGACAAAAACTATTGGTGCTCCCCAAGGTGAAACACTTGGATGTATGTACCCTTTCTTCAACAACTCCTCCAACTGCATTTGTAATTATTTTAACTCTCATGTGCTCATTTTGTAAGGTGTTTTTGACACCAGAGCATCTCCTAGCACTAAATCGATTGAGAAATCCATCTCCCTTCTGGGTGGAAACCCTAGTATTTATTGGAATACATATTCAAATTCTTGTAGTACCGAGAAATCTTAAAGGCTTGGCCCCTTTGTATTTTCTGGCTCTTCCACATGAGCTGCATACAATTGAAATACTTTCCTAAAACATATTTTTAGTTGTAAGGATGAAATCTCCCTTATAGAGATGGGTCTTAGAACTCCTTTCACAGTGCTCTGTTTTCCATTTCCATCAAGACAGGTAAATGTCTTGTTATGACAATCTAGGATAGCATGATGCTTGTCCAACCAATCCATTCCAATCAGAATATCATAGGACCCAAATGGTATGATATTTAGATCAATACTAGTATCCACACCATTAAGACTTATGGAACAACTTCTAACCATATCATGGATTCTCCTTTTGGTTCCAGTGGCTAACTGAACCAAACTTGATTTTCCAAGCTTACTTTTCTTCAAATGTAATCTATCCACTATCTTAGGATCAATGTAACAGTGATTTTCTCATGAATCAATCAAAATAGCAACAGGCTGATTTATGATCTTACCTTCCACCTCGATCATATTGGACTGGTACTCTGCTTGTCGATCATCTAAATATGCATAGATTCTTCCCATATCTTTGACTATTGTAGCCTCTAGGATGTTGTGCATAGTCTTCACTCTGTCTTTTCTGTGTGGGCAATCCTTGTATAGGTGATATTCCTTGCATCCCCAACATTGGATTGGTGGTCTTCCCCTTTTTCCCAAGGAATCTTATTTCTTGTATAACTCCTTAGCATACTAATCTTGTTGATTTCTACTAGGCTCATTCCTGTTGAAGGGAGGTTTGAATCCTTTCCTCCTCTGATCAGACTTCTCATTCTTCTTGTCCTTCCAAGATTTCTGCAGAGATTCTCTTCCCTAGCCTTCCTCATACAAGTATTTAGCCTTCCTGATGGCTTCAGTCAAGGTCTTGGGCTCATCATACTTGATCTTTTCCTTATAAATGGTTGGCAGTCCAGTTAGAAATATCTGTATTTTCACTTTCTCGTCACCAATGAACCTGACATACTTTAACAGTCCCAATAACTTCTTCTCATACTCTGCCATAGTCATGCTTCCCAACCTGAGTTCAAAGAACTCCTGCATTTTATTGTCATAGAAATGATCTGAGAGGTACTCCTTCTGGAAGTACTTCTTGAACTGTTTCAAAGTGATCCTACTTTCATTAACATGTTCCACTTGCTTCATTTGGTCCCGCCACATTGCATCTTTCCTGTGTAAATGGTAGGTGGCAATCCTGGCTTCCAGATTTGACGAATAGATGTGCAACTAAAAATATCTCTGGAGTCCAAGCAACCATGCTTTGACATCATCTTCCTTTTCTCTTTCACCATTGAAGGAAGGTGGCTTGAGCTTCCTCAACTCTCCTTGTAAACTTTCTACCTCTTGTTTCCTTCTTTGGTGTCTAACAGGAGACACCTCTGGACTGCTTAAGTAATATTCAGATGCACAAAAATTTCTTGTTGAGTAAGGAGGTGAGTGGTGTCTATGATCTCGTCTAGCACTTCTGGAATAATCAGCTCTTCCATGATCATCTCTTATTTCATGACACCTTCTTTCTTCCTCTTGTATTGAGTTTGATCCCTTCTTCGTTTGCCTCTGAAACTAATTTAAGCTCTGCAACACTCGAGCATTTATCTGACTTTTCTCTCTCATCAGTCTCTCGTTTTCTACTTTGTAGCTCTACACTTCCATCTTCAGGCTTCTTACTATTTCTATTAACATTTCTTGCTCCCATTTTCCTTTGCTTCCATTGGACTCTGTCTCTGCATTACCAACTCTGGTATTCTGGCCTTCGGCCTCCTTATCATGGCTGGAGGCTCCCTCACCTTATTCCATTTCCTCAATACGCATCCTGATCTGATGTGTTTAAACCCCTTAATTATGCAAAATGTGCAAGCGACCCTTTTGTTATAATTATGCATATGATAAACAAAATTTTCCAAACCATGCTATAGGTCTCTTTCTCTTATTTTGTTCATGGAGATCATATCCCCATTCAACGAAAAATAATAGTGTCCTGTTATCCTTGGCTAACACAGAATTTCATTCTGCGCAGGCGCTTCCTTCAAACCACCTTCCCAAGTAACCACGACTAGAAACTGCGGCTAAATCCTTCCTTAGAAATTTTTTGTCTCAAAGACAACCAATTCGGCCATTAGCCCTCCTCTCTTCAGCTCTCAACTACATGTGACCATGACCATGACCCTGCGCTTAGCTGAAAAAGCACTTCTCCATAGCTTCGGGACTTCGGAAATTTCAGCCAGGACCAGATAAATGGTCCTCGTCCTCTTTCACGCTCAATGATCGAGATCCACTTCGAGACTCCGGCCTTTGGAAGTCTCAACTTCCCCCTCTTGCTTCCTCCCAGAATGCTTTTACCCGGAGTTCACAATCTGTCGACGTGTGTCCTCCTGCAAATCCATGACTAGAATCACTTCGTCTCTTCGAGCTTCGGGAGTTTCAAACTCTCCGCCTTTTTTTTCTTCCAAAGTGATTTCACCCAAAGTCGACGATCCATCAATGTGTGTCTCTTACAGATCAACGGTTGTGAATCGCTTTAGCTCTTCGGGAGTTCTCGACCCAACGCCAACTGTCACATCTTTTTCCTTTGGGGTACCTAGTCTCTGGACTGCATGATCTATCACCACGTGGTGAAATACTGGAAGTGGACACATGGCCCAATCAAGTGGGTGAAACGTGTCACATTATAACTGACATTTCAATCCTCCCCATGTTCAAAACTCACTGACACGTGGCACACATCCCATGTGTCCACGTCATCCTAGGTGACGTCCACAATCCACGTCACTTCAGAAATTATAGGGTCCACATCACCTCCAAGTGATGTCATCATGCCCCACCACTTCATTTCTTCGGGCTTAGGGAGTTTCAACACTAGCACACTTCCAATTCTCTCGAACTCTGAATTCCCGAACTGGCCAATCTGTCGCCATGTGTCTCCCTTATCGGACGGTTTGTATTAACCCCAGACTTCGGGACTTTGAAAGATATCACTACATGGATCATCGGTTCTTGTTGATTGGAGATCAACGGTCCTCTATTACTTTGGGACTTCAAGTAAATCTCAACCCTCAACTTTCACTTTTCCCCAAAGTGCGCGGATTTCTATTGCGTGTCCCCTTGGATCGGATGACTAAGATTCACTTCAGGTCTTCACCCAGAGTCCACGGATCTGCACCACGTGTCCTCCTTAATCTGACAAGTATTTTTTACTTCGGGACTTCGGGGTCCAGAAATCTCAATTCTCAACTTCTTTTTCTTCCAGTTGCTTTATCTAAAGCCTATGATCTACTGACGCGTGGTCCTTGCAGATCGATGGCTGAGATCCTTTTAGGAATTCGGACTTCAGAAATCTCAAATTTCAAACCTCCTCCTCGCTCCCCCTTTTTCCCGGAGCGTTTTATCCGGAGCACATGATCGGTTGATGTGTGTCCTCCTACAGATCGACGGTTCCCACCTACTTCAGCTATACGGAGTTTCGATTTTTGAGCACTAACATGTCACATCACTTAATTCCTTTCAATTTGCGGGGGCGCGCATCGACGGTTTAGAGTAACCCGCTTTTCACCCTGCAATTATCCTGACGCTGACACATAACCCCTCGGTGAAACTGTGGTTTGGATTGCGGGACCGCCTTGGGGAATTAACTCCCATACAACTTGGTTGCCCGCAATGCCTGCTAGCCATTGATCTCTCTATCTAATGAGATCTGACGGTTGTGACTTAAACCTTGCTTCCTTTCCATCAGACAACCCTTGTTCACCTGCCCTCCGATCCAACGATATCAGATCTCTCCTTATCCTACAGCAGTGATCTCTCCTGAATTTGAAGGGGACGGTCACTATCCTTCGAACCCCTGACAACGGGTCTCTAATGATTTATCTCTTGTGCATACTCTGCAAAGAAATTCCTCCTGATATTTTCAACTCCATGGTAAGAGTTCGATCTATAACCACGAGACCCTGACCAACACGCACGGCCCATATCGGCCTGGTGTTTCAACCAGAAGCTATGATACCAAACTGTAACATCCCCAGCCACCCACAGGTCGGGGTATGCTACCTTCAAGCCCACCCTTGGACTTTGTACTCTTACCGGTACCTTCTTTATTTAATGAGGATGCATAAGATAAAAGATTTAATGACATGAACAACAATATCCAGAAAGCATGCATAATCTAAGATCTATTTAAACGATAATTAAAATACACAGTGGAATACATTCATACAGAGATAATAATATCACAACAGAGAGCAATTATCTTTATAAAAAGGTGACACCAACTAGCTGCAGACCAATGACGTTCCACCCAATCGTAGACACCACTGCTCCAAATCTCAACAGCAGTGTCACCCCCGAGCTAGGGCTATGAATCCACAAGGACGGTTCCAGAGTGTACTTGGGGTCCCAAACCAATAATCTCTCAATATCTCATAGGTTTCCCAGCACCCATAGCAATCCAATTACCCAGCTCTCTTCTACCCAGTCTGTACCACCCAAGAGAATGGACCTCCACCCTTCTATGCCATGCATTCCCTCAGGCAATCCTTCTCCTTCTAGGGCTCCATCACAGCTGGTCCAGAATCTTAATGCTGGAACTCTCAGGACTCGTAGCTGTGAGAAAACTAGGGCACAGTCCAACGCATCTCAGACATGCAAGCCTCAAGTCATGGCTGGATTGCACAAATGACCACTACATCCAACTATCCCGTGGAAAATCTTCAGTAGTTCCTTTCTCTTTACCAAGACAAGACACAGATGAGGATGGATCAATGAATGGGTAAGTGAGTGCATGAAAGTGCGTGAGGGAAAGAATGGTGTGAATGCAGAAGCGGAGGAGTGAACGAGCCAACGACCAACCCCACAATCATACCAGGGATGGGTTTAAGTACTTTCGTGGGGAATCAAGAACCTCCTGGCCTTCCCTAAGAATCTCACGTAATTGATCCCCTCCCTTAGACAAAAGGGTAATTAAAATAGGAAATAAACATTTAGCCCCTCAATCCCCCTCTCTTGTGGAATCATAGCCCCTATAACTCTAGTCCTTGTCTGTCTAGCAGCCAGCGATGTAGTTATTATTAATAATGATAAAAAATATTACATGTCTTGGGCATATTAGCCCTTTAATAATTGCTTAAGCACTCAAGCCTCTCAGCATTGTAACAATACATTATTTAAAATGGGGTTCTGAAACTCGGGGTGTTACAATCAGGCTTGTGGATGTTCTTTCCAACAGGATATCCTCCCTCCCACCCATCTCCATGAGTTTCATTTCATGATTAATTTTATGTCTATTTATGCTCATGATTATTATGTGTTCAACTGATCCTTTTTGTATTCGTGATTAAGCATGGGGGAATCTTGATGAAATAGTGATGAAACGAGATGGATTTGCCTTCGGTTGTATGGCTTCACGACATCTCTTGTTGAAATGGTGAACAGATGGTTGCACTGGTTGTATGACTTCACCTGACATCACGCATCACTTGATCTTCAGTGCCCCACAGCCCCAGGTATGTAGGTAGTTCATTTTTATTTCCCACATTTGCATATTGATTTCTCATGATAGTTTAGATGCATTTCATATTTCATTTTTCTCTACTTGCCTCTTAATTTCATGTTTAGTTTAGAATGTTTTGAAAAAATGATAAAATTTTCTTTTTTAGATTAGTTTCATTTTGATGTATATGGACGAAGGGTGATAGAACCACCATAGATTTTACAGTTTTTTGTTTCAGCATAGGCACACGTCCACCAGGAGATGTTGTGGTTCTTGTTGTTCTTAAGTTTATACTAAGGCTTCAAGTATAATGGCAGGCATTAGGAAATGAGGAAAGGTTTCAATGTTCGCCTCTTAACACCGAAATCATAAGAGAAAAGTTATTTAAATCGAATTAATATTATAACAGCTCAGAGGTTGTTTCTCGCATCTAAGTTAAATTTGAAATATTGAATGAATTGAAAAAAAAAACATAAAGCTGCTAATCAAAGCAAGGCATCAATTACTGAGGAATATTACTTTGTAACAGAAGAAGAAAGTGAAATGATGTAACCTTCAATGAAGTATAAAATATAGTATCTAAGTAACATACAGGTCTTGTATTTGCTAACAGTAAATACAGAGGAAAAGTTGTTTGTTATCAGACTACTAAGTAAAATATAACCACAGTAGATGTTTTACTAAATTGTGATTTAAACATTCATCAAAGAAATGTATATGAAAGTATGTTGTAATATGGAAGGACAGAAGAACACATAACTCATAATAGACGAAATGTAGAATCTTTGGTCTGCATTTGTATTAATTCTCAATAAAGAGAGTTTTCTCCTTTACAATCGGCAAAAAGAAGCCTCTGATCCTTTCTCAAAATGTATATTTATACAATATTTAAGCATTTGAAATTCTATCATTCTAAAGGTTTCGGTTACAAATGAGAAGGTGAAACGCTTCACTTCGTTGTCCCTTGTCTTCTCTCATGCTTGCAGGGCATTTTCTTTTCTTTGTCTCCTAGCTCCAAAATAAGGTATTATGAGCAATTGTATTACTGGCCTCCAGAAGTGTTTCCTTTCCCTTGTTCAATACAATTGATACACCTTTCTACCAACTGAGTTATCAACTTGGAAGGTTATGTTTGGTCATTTGCCTCGAAAATGTAACATTTCTTTTCCAGTTGTGGCAATCTTTCTCCCATTTTCCCATCTACTATAATGGTCGATGAAAATGTAACATTTCTTTTCCAGTTGTGGCAATATTTCTCCCATTTTCCCATCTACTATAATGGTAGATGATAATTGTAGATTTGGTTTTATTAACCATTTATCTATTTGAGCAATGTCGACATGTCTTATCTAAGAGATTTCAACTTGGTCCCTTTCCACATTTTCCTTAATATCTAGCAGATGTTTGGCTATGTTAATTTTACCCAACGTCCCAGAGCTACTTTCCTTATCAAGATCTAACAATTTTTTATTCAACAGGCCAAATGTTTCTTCGCAGGAATCTCTCACCTCTTTAGCCATTTTTCTGTTTTCTACTATATTGTGCTCCCATGCCTTTAGCAGGATGTTACCTCTGGTTTTCTATGGAATTGATAATTTGGAAGCGATGACTATTTCCTCTTTCGCTGACGATATAATAGCCTCCTGGAAGATACCTCGAGTTGCCTTAGCTCCTCTTTCTTTTAAGGTGATATTATTTAACGCTTGATCTATCATCTTAAAATGATTCTGGATGATTTCTACTTTAGAAAGTAGACCCTATTGAGTTGCTTCTATCTTCTGTCGTATTTCCTTGGCTTGAGTTTGGAATACCGTTATATCTATGACCTGGCTTTCAGTAGAATTTAATTTGGATTGCAGTTGTTTTATTAACTCCTCTTGTTGATTGACCTGTGTTTGGCTTATTTGAGCCGACTGGTGCATTTGCTTGAGATTGGATTTGATTTGTTCAATTTCTTGTTGGTCAGCTGCTCTGGCTTGTTCAAGGTCTTTGTATGCCTCATTCCTGGAATTCATCTCTACAGCTGTTATCTGAGTCTGTAATTTGCTAATTAACAGGTCTTTTTGTTTCAACAGTTCCTTCAAGGTCCCCACTGAATATTGGTTGGTTGTTGCATAAGCCCCCAATGTTTATGCTACCTCTTCGGCGAATTCTACCTCTTCTAAGGCTTCTCCATCAGTTAATATTTTGTATCTTTTGGACACTGCACCCACCCTTTGGTGCGTTTCTCACTTCACCACGACTTTCCTTTTCTTGCTAAAATCGAAATCGCTAGGAGGTAACTCTTCTACAAAGATAGGTGTTAGATCTTCTTTGAATATTATTCCATCATCGGGGTTCCTCTTGGTATATTGTAAGGGTGTGATGAATGGAATGGGACTGCCGGTTTTTGTGGATGTTTGTTTCATGGTAGCATCTGTGACCGGATCATTTGATGTAGACAAGGGTGCATATCCTACCCCTTTTGAGGGTATCTGTGTTTGATCCTTGACCTATTTACCTAGTGTATCTATCTCTGGGGGTCTTTCTTCATGGCTTGGGATCTCGGTTTCTTGGTTTGAGGTCTCAGTTTCCTCTGTGTTCCCCTGAATTTCTTGTTTTCCAGCGATTGTGTCCGTTGAACCTTTGGCTTTTGATTGTTGTATACTTGGAGGTGTTGAGACTTTGACCTGTAATACTTTGGGGAGGCCACTTCTCTGGTGTTCCTGAAATTTGTAAAATTCGATCATCCCTTCGGGCGACAGAGCTCGGACCCAACTTAAGACGTATGAGTAGGATCTCGCTCCTCGTAAAATCTCGTCATGAGGGGAATATTCATGCTCGTATATTTTTAGACCACAACTTTCCATGTGGTTACCCACGACCTTATGAGGGTCATGCTTCTTGAATTCAATGTCTACCAGTTTCATTTCTTCTAAGGCCGTGGCCTCCACTTTGGAATGGCCGAAATCTACTAAAGAAAAGTACCAATGTGTAGGGGGAAAGATGGGCATACCTTTTTCTGAACTCCTTTGAGTTCTTTGTTGATCCCACCGATTACTGTTTTCTTGACAACCTCACGACATACTAACCAGTCTGGTAAGAATACCGACAGGGCATATGGGGGAACGGAATAGCCAAAAACCCTAATATAAGATAATTGTTCTTCTATGTACCAGTCTGCCACGCTGACTAAGTTGGCCATGATTTTATCTGAAATCTTGGGAGGTGGGTGGTCGAAGATAATGGCATACATTGGTACCATTACCCAGTTGAAAATATCATAGACGAAGTCTTTGGCTTTATCTTCCTAGAGTTTTGAGTGGTACATGTGAATAGGATCTGCGTTATTTGGAGTTCATCTCTAGATCATTAATGGAAAAGGTGTCATGAAGCAAATGGTGTCCATAATGTAAGCAAACATGAAAAATGAAGTTGCTTTCCCACTCGTCGTTTGTGCCCAATATTATGTAATTTGACTGGCCAGACTGTCTAACAACATTTTGGCCCAATCGAAAGAGTATCCCTCTGCTACTGTGTGGATAAGCGGTACCCATGGGAGAAAGAAATGTGCAGTATTCTATTATCCATAAAGTATGCACACCACCATCTCTATATACATGAATTGTGGCTATAACAATGAGATTGTGTATATACCATTAGAATCAGCTCTGAACTTTTCAGGGCGTGAGCACCAATCCTTGATCAAGTCGGATAAGATTTTTCCAAATTGCTCACATTCTTTCTTTTTGAAACCCTCTAAGAATTCGGCATTGTGAGTAAATTTTGGTGTGGGAGACAGTTTGTACATCGCCTATAGATGCTCCAGACGAAATGTCCCAACAGCCACCTTCTGAGAATTGAATATTGTTCTAGTCAGGACATCTACGTGATCCAGTGCCCATACGATCATATCATAATAGGGAAAGAGTTGTGGCCTTGTTGCTACCTTGTGCATCTCTGACTGAGCAACAACATTGTATTTGATATACAAGTCTTCTTTTTCGTTGTCGCTCGAGTCGTCTGGGCAGTTTACCAGTTTGTATTGCAATGTGTTGAAAACATGTGTCCATGTTTTGACCATGTCGATGTTTCTAGGCGAGGTATCAGAAAGAATATATGAACTTTGGCCTGAACTTTCACCAGTTGTTTTGGGCGATTTCTATGGATCCATGATAAAGAATCTTGAAATTATATTTCCTATCACAGAGAATGAAAATACAAACAATGGTTATCTTGTTAAGCTGACTCTGTGAAAACTAGAATGAAATTCAAACAATGACAAAAATCCTTTCACATTGAGCACTCTAGTCTGCGTGAGTCCTTGCTGACACAGCGTTTAATTCTTTTAATAGAAAGATCTGGAGATAAAGCAAGATCTTATTTCCAATCATTTCTATACTCTGCTTATAAATGCCATAAATTCTTGATATTTCGTGACTTGGGAGAATCGTAGAAGTATTTGATTTTCGCCCATAAGTTTTACAAGGTAAAAGGTTGTTTAAGATATTAATTAATCCATCTTAAACCTTTGATTAATCGTGATTAGTTCTTAATATTTTTTTGGAATTCATGGTCTCGGGTGATTTTTACTCTTAGTCTCGAGCTATGAACCCCGAATTTGTGAATTTTTTATTTGATTAATTAACTTTAATCAAGCTTAAGTTTTTAATTAATTGTGATTAGTTTGGAAATTTCGTAACCTCGAGTATCGGGGTTATAAGTTGTTGTTCAAGGAAAAACTATCGAACCGCAAAGTCATGATAAAAATTAATTATCGTTAATTATTGTTAGTCATGTAATTAATCAGGTTTATCTTAAGTCACTTTCGCAACTTCTCATATCGGGACATTCAAAGGTTGCTCGAGGCGTGACTCCCGACTCACGAAGGCGCTATGTATTAAAGTAGTGATAATCACTTTTTAAATTCTTCGATGATCATGATTAAGCTTAACCCAACTTCCCTATTTCGCATGTTGGTAAATTGAGATCTTCGACATGTTGGAATGTTAGATCTGTGAAACCCTGAAATCCAATGTCTGAGGTTTATCGTTAGCGTTTTGTTGTTTAAAAGGTAGGTGGCTTCCAATCCTTTAATATTTGGAATATTTGAAATATATATGTGTTCCAACATAGGCTCCATCTAGGGATCTCGTCTCCCTGCGGGATGAGAAGAACAATAGACCAAGTGCCTTTATTGGGTGAATGGAGTCATTACTTTATTTTTGTGAAACACATAGAGAAAAGTTTAAGGTTTCATCCTTATCTCTGAAAGCTTTCAAAACCTAATCATTCACTAATCTCAAGTTTAGGCCTATCGATGACTTCCTCTTCCTTGAAACTGATTTTGGATCTGTTTAAGATAATCAAAACAACCTTAGATATTCTAACAAGTTTTGTTGATCTTTGCTTGCATCAAGGTGAAGTAATTTCAGTGTTTTTAAATTAGGGAGTCCCGCATGGAATTGGGATGCAGATCTAGTAGAAAAGAGAACTAATTACCATAGTACAGTATAATTCATGTATAACAACCTTACAGATTTCTTAGACATTGTTTCACTGCCAGCGAGCCTGTTCAGTACCCTGGTGAAGTTATTTGATTCCCTTTATCGAATTTCCTTTCACCACTTCAATTTGTAATTTTTTCATTTAAATGCTGAGATGAGGACAATCGTTTAATGAATTTCCTTTCATCATCTCTTTTTTTGGACCAGATGGGGGCAATCATTTATGAATTTCCTTTCACCATCTGTCTTATATTTTTTGTTTTAAAACATGAAGTGGGGGCAATCAATTGGTATAAATTATACCAAGGGTGATATCTGTTTATAATTTAGCAAAAGAGGTCTGTTAACTCACTTTGATTACTCTGGACTAGTCTTCCTTTCACCTTCAAAACATCTTAGTCTGTAGGAAAATTCTTATGGGGGATTTTTATTTCCAGGGTCCTTCTTTGAGCAAGACTAACCATTTTAAACCTGTTAAAAGAACTAAGAGAGTTAGGATTAGCTTATACATACTTTTTTTCATTGGAAGTCTGAGGATCCATGAGGACTTCCCCTTTTTCCAAAGATTCGTTTGTCGTCTTTCAGAGTTAAAGTGTGAACCCTTTTTTTTTCTATGGAGGCCATGGGAAGGCATCTGGAGTCAAGGGAGACTACACCAAAATTTGAACAGGGTGACAAAAGGAGGTTTCAAATTTCGTAAATGTATTTTTTTATAATGCAAACCTGACTCTTGGAACCTTTTCTTTGAGGTCGCTTTATTTCTTCTTTTTTGGTTTATTTTAATCGTTTTTATCTTATCCAGAGGAACTTTTTATAATTTGTAATAAAATTTCGTTCTTCTGATAATAAACCAGGTGAGTATCTTTATACATATGAGACCGTTGTTGCACCAAGTGATATTCTTTGGAAATATAAATAATTCAGAGACTCATACCTTTGATTTACCAGTTTGTTCTCATCTAAGTAAATTATTTATTTATCACCTGTTTCGGGACAATCAATTTTTTGATATACGACCGTTGGTTTTTCTTCTTTTTGATGTTTGAGTTGTAGACAAAAATCCTACGTGAAGACAACATGAAAAGTGTCAGGGTTTTAAGAGTCACAGATTTCAATGTGTTAAGTATTTTATATTTTCTTTTCTATGAAATCACTAACCTGTTTTATTTGCAGTGGAAGTAAAACTTACCGAAAAACTGTAAAAAATAGAAAACACAAACGGGTATATACAGTGGGATTTTGGAAATCGTTTATTACATAAAGTACTTCAGATAACACCCATTGATAGGGGCGTTGAGGATTTTATCATCCAGATTTTCTAGCAGAAATGAGTTCTTCCCTTCAGAAGCTGCAACTTTGAATGGTCCATACCAAATATGATCGAATTTGCCATGTTTTTTCGAGTCTTCTTTCCTAGCATCCCATTTCAAAACTAAGTCACCAGGGAGGAATTCCCTATCTTTAGCCTTATGGTTAAACAGTGCCTTCATGTTGTCTTGATATTTTTGAAGTTTTTCATCCACTTCAGCCCTATTTTGTTGAACTTCGATCAATTGATTTATTCTTCTTGTGACATGATTTGGTTCTTCTTTTTCATCTTGCCAAAGTTTCATTATAGGTAGAGCCAAATTTATGAATAATACTACGTCAGTCCCGTATACCATTTGAAACGGAGAAGTACCGATCAATTTTTTGGTGCCTATCTGATTTGCCCACAAAGCATATTTCAAATGCACATGCCAGGCTTTCTTATTTTCGATCAACACCTTCGTAATTATGGTGATTAAGATTTTGTTTGATGATTCAGCTAACTCATTGCCTTGAGAGTAGTATGTCGTAGAATGGCCCAGTATAATATTGTCTTTTTGGAAAAAGCTAACCATTGCCATAGATTTGAATTCCTGGGAATTATTTGTAACTATCTTTCCAGGATAGCCAAATCTAGATAGTATATTTTCTTCCAAGAAATTTATCACCACTGAATCGGTCGCTTTTCTGGTCGGGATAGCTTCTACCCATTTGGTGAAATAATATGTAGTGATCCGAATCCATCTATGTTGTGTGCTGTAATGTGGATTGATTTCGCCTATAAAATCCAACCCCCATTGTTCAAATGGAGCATTTGTTTTAACCGGGACCAAAGGTAACACTGGAAGTTTTTGTTTGCCTGAAAATAATTGGCAAGAGTTACATGATCTAACTTTGGCATTCACATCTACGAATAATTTAGGCCAATAATATCCTGCTCTCACGATTTTATAAGTTGTTTCTCTCCATGCATGATGTCCTCTGCACACTCCCTCGTGAAATTCATCTATGACTCTTTATGTTTCTTATTCTACCAAACAAACTAGAAGAAAGCCTAGAGGGTCTTTCCAATACAATTCGCTTTCTGAGATACAGTACTTTATCACATGCAATTTCAACGTTTTAGTTTTAGATGGAGTTATATCACTTGGGCATTTCAAAGTCAGAAGATAAGATAATATATCTTTATACCAAACCAAAGATGCAAACTTATCTTCGATTCTGATTCTATCTATTTGGTCGTCGAATTCGTCTATGTCCAAATATTTTTTGTGCTCTTGTAGGTTATTTATTCCAAGCGCTCTGAGATTTGATTCGACTAGTAGCTTAGCCAAACCCTGTCCTTTTACGAGCTTTGTCGGTTTCACCTCCAGATCGAATTCTTGGATTTTAGCAAGCCATCGACCCCTCTTCCCATCACTATCAGGCTAAACCAAAATGTCCTTAATGGAACTTGTAGGTACATATGCAATTATCTTGGAGTGTAATACATAGGTTCTGAAAGCCTTTAGTGCCTTCATCATAGCATATGCTTGCTTTTCCATTATTTCATACCTCAACTCCGCGTCTCTAAGGCTTTTACTAAAGAATTCTATTGGTTGCTTGAAACCTTCTTCGTTCTTCTGGAGGAGTATAGACGCAATTGTGTGTTCGGATGCAAACGAGAAGATCAAAATTTCTTTCAGATAATCAAGGCTTGCCAGTACAGGTTCTTCACCTATAATTTTCTTGATGTGTGCAAGCGATGCTTTAGCTTCATCCATCCATTTAACTTCATTGTTATTATTAAGAATATCTATGATCAATTTCACGATTTCAGCAAAGTTCGAGATAAATCTTCTCAAAAAAATTATTTTCCCTAAAAATGACTTAATTTATTTTACATTTCTAGGAATATTTATAGTGTCTATAGCTTCGACCCTTTTAGGATCAATTTTAATTCTTTCCCGAGATACAATATGGCCCAAGAGTTTACCTTCTTGCATTGCAAAGTGATATTTCTTGGGATTTAAAGACAAACCAAATTTACGAAATTTCTCGAACATCTACTTGAGGTGTATCAGATGATCTTCGTCAGATTTAGAAAAAACGGTCAGATCATCAAGATAGATAACAATGAATTGTTCTCTTTCACCGACGAAGGAGATGTCCATAGCTCACTAGAAAGTAGCACCTGCATTCATCAAACCAAATGGCATTTTTTCATACATAAATGTACCCCATGGGGTGATGAACGCAGTTTTTTCTTTATCATCTTCATTGACAGCAATCTGATTCTAACCCGAAAAACCGTCGATCATTGACATTCTATTTTCTTCGACCACTTTTTCTAAAACATGATCCATTTTGGGTAGTGAATAATTGTCTTTGAGAGATGATTTATTTAGATTTCTAAAATCTACACACAGTCTGATTTCTCCGCTCTTCTTCCTAACCGGGACCAGGCTAGCTACCCACTTAGAGTACCTAAGTGGTACAATTATTTTAGCGTCCATGAGCTTTTTTACTTCCTTTTCGACCACGGGAAATAATATGGGATTTATTTGTCTGAGCTTCTATCTGAAAGGTTTAACACCTGGCTTTAAAGGAATCTTGTGTTCGATCACAGTGGTATCATAAGTTCTCAGCTCATCAAAAGACCAAGCAAAAATGTCTTTATATTGCTTGAGTAAATCTGCATACTTACCTTTCATCTCAGGAGGAAGATAATTTGATATTTTTACTATTCTAGGATTTTCTTTGGTGCCTATATCGCAATCTTCGACTTCTTCTGGCTGAGGTTGCAAGGTAGATTTTAATGGTATGTCATTGTGGTCAAATAATCTTTCTAGAGGGATTAGACCTTTAGGGATTTGATTGTTTTTTAGTACTAACATGCAATGATTCACAATCTTTTCTTGGAACTCTTGAGGTTCATCCCCTTCTTGCATAATCCAAGCATGGTCGTTCTGGTTTTCCTGGTCAATGTGCATTTCAACAAAGTCTTCCACCATTTCAAGGAATTTTCTGATCTGTTCATCATCTTCGAACACCTGGCAGTGTTGTATATTGTTCGGTATGGAGGCTTTGTGCCTCATCTCTATGTGATACTTTAGTTTGAAATATATAGGAGGTACGAAAGTTGAGGTTGCTTTGGCTAAAGAATCAGCCTGTAGATTTTCTGTACGGGGAATGCAATGAACCTTAACCGATGAGAAAAAAAATTCCATCAAATCCCAGACATAGTTCCTATAAGATCTCAATCTCGGGTGTTTGGCCTGGTACTGCCAATTTACTTGCTTCACAATTAATTATGTGCCTCCATAGACTTCCAAGCTTTTTATGTTCATCTTCCTGGCAGCTTCTATTCCCAAGACCAGGGCTTCATACTCGCACACATTATTCGTGTAATCTATGTCCCACTGTAGTCTATAAGAGAAAGGAATAATAAACTCATCTCTAGGTGCTACAAAACGTACTCCTGTGCCTTCTCCTTCACATGACGAAGCACCGTCGAAATACATTTTTCAAATTCCAGTATTATATACACTTTCATTTATTTTTTCTATTTTATTTTTCTCTGTACAATTTTCTTCTATACATTCATCCACATCATCATCAATTGACAAAACACAATTTCCTAGATCCTGATCAGCGACATAAACAGGGTAATTATTAGGATTACGTGGATCACTTACTGTATATGCCAGTCGTGTTTCCCGGTATAATCGGGTGAACTGTCCACCGAAGATGGGAATCATGGCATAGGTCATGTCCAGCTAAAGGGATCCTCCAAGCTTAGCGCCCCAAGAAATGGATAATAGCAAACGATACTTTGGAGGTATATCAGAAATAACTACACCCATCATAACACTTTTATTGGAATCTGTGCAATATTTACCACTAAGTCTTTGATCATGCCCATGCATTTAACTTTTCTCGAATCAAATGAATACAGGTATCTATATGGCCTGGTAATTTCGAGACCAAGTCTATCCATAATAGCCTTGGGCATCATGTTATGTGAGGCTCCAAAATCCAGCATGCAATTATGTAGCAGATGATCATGCACATTTAGTGTAATGTAGAAAGGACCAACGGTATCTCTGGCACCTTCGAAATTCGGACCAAAATTTATATTAGGCCTATCATCTTCCAAATTTATAACTCCATCCTGACTTTCCACATCTGAAAAATTTATCATTTTGGCGATTTGCTTTCGGTAAACAGGGTTTTTTGCCAGTTCAACCAGAGGTATCGGTATCTTGATTTTGTTAATATCATTTTCTAGGCTGAAACCTCCTATAATCTTATCGGTTTCTCTGATTGGGATTTCGGTCTCCTTTTTTTCTGGTTTATTGGTTTGCATTGCTTTATTTTCAGTTGTTTTTGTTTCTGTTGTCTATGTTTCAGTTGTCTTAATTTTCCCTGTTTGGATCTAGGCTCCTTTTATTTTGGTGTTTTCTATTTCAGTCTCTTTTCAAGTTGGCTCATATACTTCGCCTCTCGGCAGGATTTTCTTTGGTTGGGTAGTTGCTACGTTTTTAGTTTTAGACCTTAGATTATACTTATGTTGCAGCTTGGCCATTATAGAATCGGCGATCCCCTGGCAAGAAGAATATTTTGTATTATTTATGTTGCCATCTTTATTAGACCGGTGTTCCATATTTAAAGACCTCTCACAATCTTGTCTAGTTAAATGAGGTTGTTGGCAATCATCACCGAGATTATTCATATCGTCTTCTAAATCATCAAATTCTTGCATGTCATTTCCTCCTATAAAATTTTCGTTTTTTAAAGGAGTCTGAACTTTTTGATCTTCACTTTTAATCTGCCTTTGTTGTATTGGAGGATTAGGGTTCCTCCTGAATTCTCTCCTAACGAACTAATCTACTTTAGATTGAACTAGTTCCATATTTGAAATTTTATGTGATAGTTCTTTGATTATCTTTTCCATATCATCCATCTTATCGTCTGTGGAACTCCCAGCTCCAAAAGGTCCTTCTTGTTCCCTAAATCTCTACAGCATCATCTTGCATTCAAGTAAGTTCGGAAACTCTCCTTTCTCTCAATAATAGTGCGAAATCGGGTTCAAAAGATCCTGCAAAAGTTACTTTGGCTGCAGGTTGGGAAGGTTTAAATTCAATTGGGATATTGTTAGATAATTTATTAAATATTTGAATTAATTCAATAACAGTTTCCGAATTTTTCTTCCTTAAGGCTCCAAACTCTGTTAAGTAATATAGGTGATCCTTTCTCTCACCCCATTGTCTGAGAAAAGAGTTTTATAACTCATCATTGGATCCTATCAAACCTGCAGTCAAACCTCGAAACCAGGTTCTCACCTGTCCTTCGAAGGTTTGAACAAAAAATCGTGAATACACGTCTTCGTGCTCGAGACCAAGAATATCTGCGAACTGATCAAAGAAATTTATATGTTCGGTTACAGTTAGGTCTCCTTCCCCCGTAAAATTAGGTAGGTTTTTCATGTAGTTTTCAAGTAAATCATGAAGGGGCACTGGGAGGACCAAAGGAGCATATCTGGCATCTACTTTGGCGAAAAATTATGGGGGGTGGGGGTGACCCTTGACCGCCCCCTCCTCCTCCTCCGGTAGCAGCCATAAATATTCTAGGGGAGTAAACTGGTAAGTTATAAAGAGGGTTTTCAAAGACGTAAAGCGATCCTTTAGCTTCTTCGGGACGAAGCGAGAAAGGTTCTGAGAACCATTTATCAGGAGACGAAAAAACTCAAAAAGGGGGGAACGAGAGATGGGGACTCGGTTCTTCTGATTTGCAAGATATGAAATGGGAGAACCTGCAGGAGTTGAATTCGAGTGTATGATATATTCTTCAAGAACTTGTGAGGTTGGGAAATTTAGCTCGAGAGCTTATGGGATATCAATCGAAGCGGGATTTACTGTAGGTTTCTTACCTTCACTTACACGGGAGGTAGTTGAATAATCTTCAGTTTTAATTTCAAGGAAAACCAATTTAGGGTTTATGGTTTCAGCGTCAACTCTGTTAGCCGACGTTTATCTGAAAAGGATTTGGGTGGAAACCTCTTGCGGATTTAATGGTTCAAGTGGAATCTTAGCCTTATACTGTGTGGATTTAGGTTGGTAAACCGTAGTATATTACTTAAGGAATCCTCTTGGTTTTAGTATTTTTTCGGGGTCGAAAACAGGCGTGGTCTGCTTATTATCTGTGTTTTTTCTGGTATTCCTTCGACCGAATGCCAGATTATTTAATTATGGAGTCTCCAAGTGAATAATAAAAACTTAGCCTTTATAGTGTATTCAATCTTTGTTCACTATCAAAGAAAGAAAATTACAAATGTTGTTATCCCAGGGAAAAAAAACTTCGCTTCTCTGTCCCCAACAACGACACCAAAAAGATATTTTTCCTGAGTTTATACTAAGGCTTCAAGTATAATGTCAGGCATCAGGAAATGAGGAAAGGTTTCAATGTTCGCCTCTTAACACCGAAATCATAAGAGAAAATTTCTTTAAATTGAATTAATATTATAACAGCTCAGAGGTTGTTTCTCGCATCTGAGTTAAATTTGAAATATTGAATGAATTGAAAGAAAACATAAAGTTGCTAATCAAAGCAAGGCATCAATTACTGAGGAATATTACTTTGTAACAGAAGAAGAAAGTGAAATTATGTAACCTTCAATGAAGTATAAAATATAGTATCTAAGTAACATACAGGTCTTTTATTTGCTAATAGTAAATACATAGGAAAATCTGTTTGTTATCAGACTACTAAGTGAAATATAACCACAATAGATGTTTTACTAAATTGTGATTTATACATTCATCAAAGAAATGTATATGAAAGTATGTTGCAATATGGAAGGATAGAAGAACACATAACTTAGAATAGATGAAATGTAGAATCTCTGGTCTGCATTTGTATTAATTCTCAATAAAGAGAGTTTTCTCCTTTACAATCGGAAAAAAGCAGCCTCTAATCCTTTCTGAAAATGTATATTTATACAAGATTTAAGAATTTGAAATTCTATCATTCTAAAGGTTTTGGTTACAAATGAGAAGGTGAAACGCTTCACTTCATTATCCCTTGTCTTCTCTCATGCTGGTAGGGCGTTTTCCTTTATTTGTCTCCTAGCTCCAAAATAAGGTATTATGAGCAATTGTATTACTAGCCTCTAGAAGTGTTTCCTTTCCCCTGTTCAATACAATTGATACACCTTTCTACCAACTGAGTTATCAACTTGGAAGGTTATGTTTGGTCATTTTCCTCGAAAATGTAACACTTCTTTTCCAGTTGTGGCAATCTTTCTCCTATTTTCCCATCTACTATAATGATAGACAATAGTTGTAGATTTTGTTTTATTAACCATTTATCTATTTGATCAATGTTGACCTTTCTTATTTGAGAGATTTCAACTTGGTCCCTTTCCACATTTTCCTTAATATCTAGCAGATGTTTGGCTATGTTAATTTTACCCAACGTCCCAGAGCTACTTTCCTTATCAAGATCTAACAATTTTTTATTCAACAGGCCAAATGTTTCTTTGCAGGAATATCTCACCTCTTTAGCCATTTTTATGTTTTCTATTATATTGTGCTCCCATGCCTTTAGCAGGATTCTACCTCTGGCTTGATCTGGAATTGATAATTTGGAAGCGATGAATATTTCCTCTTCCGCTGAAGATATAATAGCCTCTTGGAAGACACCTCAAGTTGCCTTAGCTATTCTTTCTCTTAAGGTGATATTATTTAACACTTGATATATCGTCTAAAAATGATTCTGGATGATTTCTACTTTAGAAAGTAGACCATGTTGAGTTGCTTCTATCTTTTGTCATATTTCCTTGGCTTGAGTTTGGAATATCGTTATATCTATGACCTGGCTTTCAGTAAAATTTAATTTGGATTGCAGCTGTTTTATTAACTCTTCTTGTTGATTGACCTGTGTTTGGCTTATTTGAGCCGACTGGTGCATTTTCTCGAGATTGGATTTGAGTTGTTCGATTTCCTCTTGGTCAGCTGCTCTGGCTTGTTCAAGGTCTTTGTATCCCTCATTCCTAGCATTCGTCTCTATAGCTGCTATCTGAGTCTGTAATTTGCTAATTAACAGGTCTTTTGTTTCAATTGTTCCTTCAAGGTCCCCACTGAATATTGGTTGGTTGTTGCATAAGCCCCCAATGTTCCTGCTACGTCTTCGTCGAATTCTACCTCTTATAATGCTTCTCCATCAGTTAATATTATGTATCTTTTGCTCGTTGTACCCACTCTTTGTTGCGTTTCTCGCTTCACCACGACTTTCCTTTTCTTGCTAAAAACAAAATCGCTAGGAGGTAACTCTTCTACAGAGATAGGTGTTAGATCTTCTTTGAATATTGTTCTGGCATCGAGGTTCCCCTTGGTAGATTGTAAGGGTGTGACGAATGGAATGGGACTGTCGATTTCTATGGATGTTTGTTTCATGGTAGCATCTGTGACCGGTTCATTTGATGTAGACAAGGGTGTGTCTCCTACCCCTTTTGAGGGTATATCTGTTTGATCCTTGACCTTTTTACCTGGTGTATCTGTCTCTGGGGGTCTTTCTTCTTGGCTTGGGATCTCGGTTCCCTAGTTCGAGGTCTCAGTTTCCTCTTTGTTCCCCTGAGTTTCTTGTTTTCCAGGGCTTGTGTATATTGAACCTTTGGCTTATGTTTGTTGTATACCTAGAGGTGTTGAGACTTTGCCCTGTAATAATTTGGGGAGGCCACTTCTCCGGTGTTCCTAAAATTTGTAAAATTCGATCATCCCTTCGAGGGACAGAGTTCAGACCCGACTTAAGACTTTTGAGTAGGATCTCGCTCCTCGGAAAATATCATCATGAGGGTAATCTACCTGCTCGTATATTTTTAGACCACAACTTACCATGTGGTTACCCACGACCTTATGAGGGTTTTGCTTCTTGAATTCAATGTCTACCAGTTTCATTTCTTCTAAGGCCATGGCCTCCACTTTGGAATGGCCAAAATCTAATAAAGAAAAATTACCAATGTGTAGGGGGAAAGATGGTCATACCTTTTTCTGAACTCCTTTGAGTTATTTTATGATCCCACCAAGTATTGTTTGCCTAGAAACCTCGTGACATACGAGCCTGTCTGGTAAGAATAGCGGCAGGGCATATGGGGGAACAGAACAGCCAAAAACCCTAATATAAGAGAAATGTTCTTCTATGTACCAGTCTGCCATGCTGCCTAAGTTGGCCACGATTTTATCTGAAATCCTAGGAGGTGGGTGGCCGAAGATAACGACATGCATTGGTACCATTACCTAGTTGAAAATCTCATAGACGAAGTCTTTGGATTTATCTTCCCGGAGTTTTGAGTGGTACACGTGAATAGGCTCTGCGTTATTTGGAGTCCAGCTCCAGCTCATTAATGGAAAAGGTTTCATGAAGCAAATGGCGTCCATAATATAAGCAGACATGAAAAATGAAGCCGCTTTCCCACTCGCCTTTTGTGCCCAATATTCTGTAATTTGACTGGCCAGACTGTCTGACAACATTTTGGCCCAGTCGAAAGAGTATTCCTCTGTTACTATGTGGATAAGCGGTACCCATGGGAGAAAGAAATGGGTAGTATTCTCTTTCCCATAAAGTTTGCACACCATCATCGTTATATACATGAATTATGGCTGTAACGACGAGATTATGTATATACCATTAGAATCATCTTTGAACTTTTTAGGGCGTGAGAACCAATCCTTGATCAAGTCGGATAATATTTTTCCAAATCGCTCACATTCTTTCTGTTTGAAACCCTCTAAGAACTCGGCATTGTAAGTAAAGTTTGGTGTGGGAGACAGTTTGTACATCGCTTGTAGATGCTCCGGCTGAAATGTCCCAAAAAACACCTTCTAAGAATTGAATATTGTTCTAATCGGGACATCTACGTGATCCAGTGCCCATCCGATCATATCATAATAGGTAAAGAGTCGTGGCCTTGTTGCTACCTTGTGCATCTTCGACTGAGCAACAACCTTGTATTTGATATACAAGTCTTCTTTTTTGTTTTCGCTTGAGTCATCTGGGCAGTTTACCAGCTCGTATTGCAATGTGTTGAAAACATGTGTCCATGTTTTGACTATGTCGATGTTTCTAGGCGAGGTATCAAAAAGAATATCTGAAATCTGGCCTGAACTTTCACCAGTTGTTTTGGGCGCTTTCCATGGAGCCATGATATAGAATCTTGAAATTATATTTCCTATCATAGAGGATGAAAATACAAACAATGGTTATCTTGCTAAGCTGACTCTGTGAAAACTAGAATGAAATTCAACTAATGACAGAAATCCTTTCACATTGAGCACTCTAGTCTGTGTGGGTCCTTGCTGACACAGAGTTTAATTCTTTTAATAGAAAGATCTGAAGATAAAGCAAGATCTTATTTCCATACATTTCTCTACTCTGCTTATAAATGACATAAATTCTTTATATTTCGTGACTTGGGAGAATCGTAGAAGTATTTAATTTTCGCCCATAAGTTTTACAAGGTAAAAGGTTGTTTAAGATATTAATTAATCCAGCTTAAACCTTTGATTAATCGTGATTAGTTCTTAATATTTTTTCAGAATTCGTGGTCTCGGGTGATTTTTACTCTTAGTCTCGAGCTATGAACCCTGAATTTGCAAAATTGTGATTTGATTAATTAACTTTAATCAGGCTTAAGCTTTTAATTAATTGTGATTAGTTTGGAAATTTCGCGACCTCGAGTATCGGGGTTATAAGTTGTTGTTCAAGGAAAAATTGTCGAACCGCGAAGTCGCGATAACAATTAATTATCGTTAATTATTGTTAGTCATGTAATTAATCAGGTTTATCTTAAGTCACTTTCGCAACTTTGCATATCAGGACATTCGAAGGTTGCTCGAGGCGTGACTCTCGACTCGCGAAGGCGTGATGTATTAAAGTAGTGATAATCACTTTTTAAATGCTTCGATGATCATGATTAAGATTAACCCAACTTCATTATTCGCATGTCGGGGCATTGAGAGATTCGACATGTTGGACTGTTAGATCTTTGAAACCCCAAAATCCAATGTTTGAGGTTTATCGTTAGTGTTTTGTTGTTTAAAAGGTAGGCGGATTCCAATCTTTTAATATCTGGAATATTTGAAAAATATGTGTGTTCTAACAGTTATCATGCACTCTACGGCGAGCACATGTCCCCAAGTAGGATCCAAATGTAATCCCCAAATCTTAGAGATAACTAAGGAGATTATGTTTCGAGTCTCTCAGGTTGTAGACATGGAGCACTGAGAGATAGCTTGACCAGTAGTTTCCATTTGCACAGACAGGGACCCACCTCACCACCACAACTCTAGATTTGGAACGATGGTATCCACCACATAATTTGGCCTCTGGAAGACATTGGGTCTTTCTCCATGAGGTACAAGTCAAGTATTATGCTGAGTTTCATTTCAATATTTGAGGCATTTGAGTTTGTTGCATCTATTACTGATTTTGATTATGTGACATTTTCTTGGACATTATGCTCTTTTCCCTATTTCACTTTGGTGGTTGACATTTCCCCCTAGTAAGTGGGTCACCCTTAGGGATAGGTATGCTACTGGGAGGTCCTTTTGATGATTCATTGTTCTATTCATGGCCATACTTGTCACTTTCCACACTTCATCCCCTCATCTCCTCACCTTTTGGGATTTTTGGGTGTATTGACCCAAGAAGAGGTTGTCCCTCATTTCATTGGGAAAAGGGGATGAAGGCTAAGAGGCTTGTGGTTGGAAAAATATAAAATCCAAACCATTAACCTTATATATGCTTTCCCATGGATCCAGAGGAAAATGAAATTTCTCTCATAAAAAACTAATGGGACCCGTAAAAGAATGACAAATAACAAAATCCCAACCGGGGAGGAGCATGTGTGGGCACTATTTTTATTGCTTAGGTAGAATCCCCACACATGTTTCCAACTTGTGGAAGCATGATGTGACCAGGGTAGAGTCAAGGTGGGCACAATTTTTCATGCTTAGGTAGAAGCCCCACATTGGCTTCAACCTGGAAACATCCTAAAAGAATAAAAGGCAATAAATGGGCTTGTAAAAAGGTTGCATTGAAAACGAAGGTGTAGCACACCCTCTACAAAGACACCCATAAGTGAGACACTACAACCCCTTGTATGTCATGAACCCCATGCCCAAAGGTTTTTCCCTATCCATGACACCTCATCCACATGACTTAGAAGGATGTCCTCTCGGTAAATACCCCTAAACTTGAGGAACAATTCACCCAATAGGTCGTTTTGTCAACCCTCCCATACCTAAACTTGGAAAACTGCATAGGGTCTTTGATCATTGGTTTATTTTGATGAGGTGGTTTGGATGTACATGCTTACATGGCTATTTTATTGATTTTATTTACTCATCATGATGCTTTGAATTTGTTATCACACAAGTTTTAGGTTGCGCAAAGCCCGACCCAACCACCAAAATGACGACAACTTTGAGAGAACCTACCCACTGTCACCTTAAGCAAGTGTTACCGTCACTTTAGAGATGGTAGAATCACCTCAAGGGAGGAATATTGGTGACCCTAGGGGGTAATGAGATGGAAAGTGATATGTATGAATGGAAGCCCCTATAGTTCAATTTACTATCTGGAAGAAGGCTTAAGAATGATTTTTGGGAAAGGTTTAAGGTTGCCATGTCCTTGGGTACCTGCTGAGAGTATTTGTACCTGCCTGAGACACAAGAAAAACTAACTATTCGTAGTATATGCTAGGAGGACAAGAAAGTTACACTTGTTGTCCCTAATTTCAGAAGTAAACATAAATATATATCAGCAATGAAATCAAGTAACTATTGTGCATCAAACCACTTAAATCATTGAAGATTAGTTGAGTTATGAAGCATAAAACATGTAGATAAATTCTCAACACTTTAGCACAACTTTAGTGGTATTTAGATGGCTATAAAGATAAGTTTTAAGAGTATATTTATGACAATCAGGTGGTTGTAGCAGTTTTTTTCTACAGCAACAAATTTTACCCCAAGAAATCGACCAAAATATTTGCCAACAATAGCTAACATCAAGTAGATTTATAATAGCAACTTTTCAACTAATTCCAATGGTAAAAGAGTGAGAAATTAAGCTTGAAAGAGAGTTTTGTTGTAGCCCTAATGGTTGTAGCATGAATTTGTAATAGTAGTAAGAAACACTTAGCCAATTGAGACGCCCTAGGGGAAATAGCAAGCATAGAACATCAATGAAAGAACTCAATTTGAACAATTTGATTCTTTCGTGTTTTCATGTATCCCAATGCAACAATTTATTTCTCCAATGCAAATTAAAAATGATTAGTGCCTTACTATTGGGTTGTGGGATCAAATAATGTGAAGACTAGACTAAGTCCTTGGGGGTGTAAATCCTCTTACTCCCCAAGGCAAGCTAGGTCCACTAGGAAATGATAAGAGGGTGTAATCCCTTTTACTTCTCTTATCAAAACCCTATGAAAAAATAGGACCTTTAATGTAAGAGCTTGATCCACAAAGAACCTAGGGGTGTAATCCGTTTTATTCCCTAGGGTTTGTGAATCAAACAAAGGTGAACTTGGAGGGTATACATCCTTGTAATTCTCCAAGCAACCTTTCAATTAACGACCTTTCACAAGCAAATAAATGAAATCTTGGGGAGGGTGTATTCCCTTATACTCCTCCAAGTATTTATCCACTAATATTTATGGAAGAAGCAAGAACTTTAAAACAATAAATGCATAATTTCCTTACCAATCCCAAATAGATGCAAATTCAAAACCCTAAGTGACCAAGAATATTCCATCCACAAGCATGAGAAAATGCCTTCAAGTGTATCGCACCACTTTGTTCCATAAATAGCAAGAGAAAACCATAACAATTGCAAAAGAGAGATGAATTTCTCCAAGAATAGCAAAAATTTCAGCTAAGTATCCTTCTCCACAAGGGAGATATATGTTCAAATGAAATAGAGTTCATCTCTATTTATACAAAATTTCATCAAGTATGTTTGTCCACATAATTTTAGGGTAAACCACAAGATAGGGGTCAATATCCCTAATCTTTCCCCTTTACACAAATAACAATAAACAATTCAACTAAATTTTAAATTTGCACAAGGAAAGCTCTAAAAATAAGATGATGGCACCCCTTTAGGGGACGTTTTGACACTTTGAGAAAATTGTTGGAGGAGAAAATGGAGGTTGTTGGGGCTACTTCAGCCTCCTCATAATGTTCTATGGTCAATCCATGTCTAGTCCAGTCAAAATATTCCAAGTGTCAATGTGCAATAACTCCATCACCACCAAACCCCCTCAAGCATGATGTCAAACTTCAAAAGGTGACATTTTGCCTCTCCTAGGAAAGTCATTTAGGTAATAGGAGTTTGGTAATATCCTCCATGATGTCATGTAAGCCTCCAAAATCATGTCTTTGTGATATGGTGTGTGGGCCTATAGCATCCAACGTGTGGTATTCTATCCCCATGGAATCCTAATCTAGGCTTGTTCTCCCAAAACTGGCCACCAAGCAAAGTCCTGCAAAACAAAGGGTGCGCCCTCCAAAGATCTCAAGTCAAAATTATCATGACAAGTGTAAATCACATCTAATAAACAAGGCACCTAAGCATGTGCATCAAAAATACCTCATCAAATTAAACAAATGCTCAAAGACCCAATACAATTGACCAAGTTTAAGTACAGGAGGGGTGTCATAAAAGTGCTATTGCGTAGACAAAAACCCTCAAGTAGGGGATGCTCCCAAGGATGGCCTCTCAAGGATATGTAATGAGTGATGAGGTGGAAAGGGATTTAGAATTCATAGTTCAATGTGTTTCATGACATACAAGGGCTCGTATTATCTCATTTATGGGTGCCTTTGTAAAGGGTTTGTGGCACCTTCGTTTGTGATGCACTTTTTCCAAGCCTGTCCTTTTACCATCCTTTATTTATTTCATGTTTTAAACAACAATTTGAAGGCCCCTAGCTTGGTGTCTAGATAATGACAGTTTCATTCACAAATACCTCACAAAGATGAGAAGGTTGACTCATGTTGAGACCCCCTGTCTCTCAGTTGTGTAACTAAAGGCCATTGCCCTAGCTTGGTGACGAGATGATGGTAATTCCATACCGCTAAATACCCATGATCATGATATGTCATCTCGTGATGAGACCCCACATCCTACAACTAACCCCTTAAGTATTCACTATCATTTATTTCTTGTGGGTCCCCCATTTATTATAGAGAAGTGTTTCGTTGCTTTCTCGGGGATCCCTGGGTGAAGCATCTGGAAGATATATATTTAGGATTTTATATTTTTAGCCAACAACAATCCCTCTGGTCCTTCAACCCCTTCTTCCCATGAAATGTGGTACATTCCCTTCTTGGTTCACTAAAACCAAAGGGCCTAGAAGAGGGAAATATGATGGGAATGTAATGAGTGGAAAGTGGTAAGTATGATCAAGAATGGTACGACAACCCCTTAAAGGATCCCCAATCACAAACCTTCCCCAAAGTTTGGCCACTTACTAGGAAATATAAGACACTCACCAAGGTGAAACAGGGTCAAAATCATAATGTCCAAGAAGACATTCTATAATAAAAAGTAGCTTAAATACAACATGTTTAAATGCCTCAAATATTAGGGTGATTACCTACCACAATATTTGACTTATACCGCATGGAGAAAGACACATCTACCTTCCAGAAGTTGGCTGGTGTGGTGGATGTGTTGACAATGGATCAGAATGTGGTGATAGAGTGGGCTTTTGTATGTGCAAGTGGACACTGCTAGTGATGTGGTCTCTTGAAACTCCATATTTGCAACCTGAGGGCCTCGAGACATCATCTCATTAGTTATCCTACAAATTGGGATAGAAAACATGAGATCCTTGGAGGGTGTATCCATTTGTATTTGCAGGACCCAGCTGGTGGACAGTTTTGGAAGAACAAGCCTAGAATGGGCTCCCATGGGGATTGAATCTCACAGGTTGGATACCAGGGCCCACATGTCATATGAAGAATACTTGCCTTTGGAGTTCTAGAAGACATCATGGAGGACCTAACCTATCCCCTACCACCCAAACGATTTTCCTAAGAAGGCTAAAACATCACCCTTGAGGGCTTGACATCATAGTAGGGCTAGGGTTTGGTGGTGGTTGAGCACACTTAGAATTTTTAAAGGAAATAATACATATATCATAGAGAAGAGGCTTGGATCCAAGACACATGGCCTTTGGAGGCCTATCTCACCCATATCCTACTCCAATGACTTGCAAAAGTGCCAAAACATCACCCTAAAAGGGTGACGTCTTACTTAGGGTTTTCTTTCATGTGCCAAAGTATGAATTAAATAATATTATTTTGTAAATGGGAAAGATAAGTTTTTTTGACCCCTTATCTTTTGTTTTACCCTAATTTATGTGGACAAACATTTTGTTAGAGGATTTGTATAAATAGAGGTCACCTCTAATTCATTTTCATAAAAACTCTCCCTCATGTGAGAAGATACTTGGCTGAAATTTGTTTCCTACTTGGGAAATTCTCCTCATATTTCTTGGTTACACTCTCTTGTGATGATTTGTCTTATCCTATTGGATGGATAAGTGATGCTCTATCTCTCTTGGAGTACTTTTCTTTCTTTATGGTGGATATTTCTTGGTTAAAGGAGTTTATCTTTTTCATGATTGCACTAGGTAAGGAATCCATCTTGTTCCTTGTTTTCTTGGTTACAAGTCTAATTTTCTAAGCTTCTTGGAGAGTATAAGTGCATACAACCCCACCAAGGCCATCATTTTGTAATTTTTTGCACAAAGGAATACTAGGAGGAGTAAAAGGGTTTACACCCTCCTAGGATTTTCCCTAGTTAGTTTTGCTTAACTTGGGGAGTAAAAGGGATTACACCCCCAAGGAGTTAGCACAACTATATCTTCCTCTTTTAAAGACTCCATAACCCACTAGTTAAAGGCACTAATCTCTTGCATTGGAGAAATAAATCATTGCATTGGGATATGTAGAACTACGAGATATTGGAATTGTTCATGTTGCAATTTCTTCTACATGTTATAAGAATTTGTGTGCCCTAAGGCTGTCCTATTTTAGTCAATAAATTTGTTGTTGTAACAAGTTTAATGCTACAGCCAATAGGGCTGCAACAAGCCCCAAACACTTTCCTGAATAACTCACAATTCAACTGTCAAAAGTTGTTAATATTCTGCCCCAATCTACTAATACTAGTGCACTTTTTGGGTGGATTACTTGCAAGTTTTGATGGTTGGTTTTTCTTCTGTAAAAACTTGTTTTCTGCAGCCATAAGTCTTAATAGTATCTATGCAATACCTCTTTCTTACAGCCTTGTTTCAATGCTAAAGTCTCATGCTATTTTACTTGAGTTGTGCTAGTATTTTCCTAGTTTCTCTCTTGCATTTTTCACATGACTTTTAGCATCTTATCTAGAAGCTTTATTGATTGTTTCTTGTTGATATATATCTATGTTGATTGCTTAAATTTCTTTTCCACCTAACATATATCTCTCATAGTTGGATTTTCTTGTGTCTCGGGAAGGTACTACCATCAACTGTAGGTGCTTGAATTCCTTGGCAACCATTAACTACTATCGATACTTGTTTCCAACCCTATTTCCATCTAGAAACTTGACCTATAGGGGCATCCATTCATAAGTATCATTTTCCATCTCATTTCCCCCTAGGGTCACTCGGGATTCCCCACTCGAGGTGATCACTTTGCCTCTAAAGTGAAGGGAATACCTATCCGAGGTGATAGTGGGTAGGTGTTCTCTTATTTGTCGTCATTTTTTGGTTTGGGTTGGGCTTTTCCCAACCTACAACTTGTGCAATAACAATAACATTTTGTTGTCATTGTCAAGGAGAATTGTTTTTTTCTCCTTGGATATATAAAGTCTATGATTCAATCTCGATTGATGAGTATACATCAAATCCTAAACTAGTGTGATCATATAGTGATTCCATTCAGGGAAGAATCCCTTTTCCCTATGCAAATTTTGAATAATCTATGCTTGTAAGGTGAAGCAAACATTATTGTAAAGGCATTGAAGATTCACCTTTTCGACTGCACATATATGTTTTAAGGTGTCATCCTATTTTCAAATTTTGTACAAATTTGCATATTATCAAATGAAGGAATCATGGCACCATGGGAACTTCACGAATCATTCCTCCTCTTGATATTAAGGAGATTCTTGGATACCCAAATAAGTTCCTTCCAAAATGGGAAAACAATATTCTAAAGTTTAATGGTGATGGTGTTTGTGTTATTCCGCATATCTCATCCTTCCTTGACTATGTTTCAAAGCTCAATGAGAGACATGAGGATGTTATAATAATATCATTTATGTGTTCTTTGGGAGAATATCAACAGATATGGATCAAGTATTGTACTGGCCCAAGGAAGATAACTTTTTTTGCAGGTTTGTTCTGAGTCTTCCTCAAATATTGGGGCCCTCGTTCTCAAGAGTATGAGGGGGGTTTTGAACACCTTATTATTTCTCAAGATGAATATGAAGAATCATCCCTCATTCTTATACAACTACAACATATTGATGAAGATTTTTCTAATGTTCCCATGCTAGAGAAATATCTATCTCTTGATCCCATACCTGAATATTTTAATGAAAACTTTGAAGATCAAGCACCTCAAGACTTCATTGAAGAACAAAAACATGAGCAAGATATCCATGAAGGATGTTATCAAGCTGATGAAAAAGACCAAGAGCCACCTCGTGAATCTATTGAAGAAGAAGACCTTGATGAAGCATATCATGTTGAAGATCAAGTCTGTGAAGAATATCCTATTGAAGAGAGCACCCTTCCTCATGAAGATAATAAACTTATATTTCTCCTCCATTTAATGAGTACAAGGGTTTGGTAATTTGTATTGATTTCCAAGTTTTTTTATTCCTATGATGCATCCTTTGATGATTTAGAAAATGAAGAGTTTTTAGAGAAACCTTTGGATTTGGTAATTTTTCATTTGATGAAGCACATGACAACCATGAAATTGAAAATGTTGATTATTTTCTATGTATTGGAATGTATAGATGGGATATAAGTTGCTTTGATTTTGATAGGGATCCCATTTATGAGACGGATGATGACTATAGAATCAAGAATGAAGAATTGTTACCTTTAGAACAACCAACTAAGTACATTAATGATTCTTACTTTTGGAAACATGAAGAGGATATGTTCACGGATTTGTTCCAACCACTTAAAGATGGTTTACTACAGCCTTCTCATGGAATTTCCTATCCATATACAAGAGGTATGATACATATCCTTGTGAGTAGTTGGAGTTGTTTGATGAAGGTAAGAATGAAGAAAATTCCAGCCACCCTATGCTCATATTTTGAAGAACATTCATGTGTAAAATTAGAATTAGAATATTCTTATGGGGTTGTGATTCACCCAGAGAAGCAAGAATTTCATAGCAGAAATTTCCAACCATGTTTTTATTTGTCTTGTCCTCAATATATCATTGGAGACACAGTTGGAAATTATGTTTTGGGTGCTAAAACTTTTATGGGGAAAAATTGTTTTCAACTTATGGTTTGTAGCAAGGATTTCTAGCCATATATAGAAGGGGAAGAAGACCTAAATTGGGAGAAAAAAAAAATCAAGATCTAAATTTACACCCCATTTTTCATCCACTTCTTTTTCAGGAAACCATTAGGTATTCTTCAGGTTTCTTCTTATTCCATCTCAATCCTTGGGGAGTGACATTGCGCATGAAATCCAAGATGGTCATATCTTGAAGTGTGTGAATCAATATTATGAGATGCAAGGGTTGCATCATGAAGACCTTGCTTCAAGCAAGAATGAGTCGTCATTGTTATATTAAAGCACCATCCAAAGATAGATAGAGAAAGCTTGTGGATGCACATGCCAATATTGGCATGATTTTGTTGTTCTTTCCCACCCTCATGAGTTGGATTATATGTTTATCCAAGGTGTAGTATCTGTACCATCTCATGACCATTAAATGCTTGATATATCCTTGTTTTGGTTCATCACTAAGCACAAGGGTATAATTGTTCACCTCGATGAGATGATAGGATGGTTTCATTGGTTGTATGATTATACCTAGCACTTACATCGTCCTGTAGAATTAGGTAGGATAGTTGTAGGTCATCTTTATGCATCTTGATTGTTTTTTCTTGCTCACTTTCTTTCATTTATTGCTTGACTATATGCATTTACAATTAGTTGCAATTTTGATTTATTCTTGTTTATTATAAAAAGAGGGGGGGTGAAATTGATGTTATGGTTTTACTTTCTTTTATTTTTACCTTTCATTTATCTGGGAGACCATATCCCCCTACTCATATTTACTAACGCTCTTATGTTATAATGTAATAGGGGGTTTTATTTTGATGCAAAGTGCAAGTCTTGGAGTTCCAGATATTGTTGAGGTTCTCATGCACTTTGCAATGAGCACATGTCCCCGTGTTGGAGCCAAATGTTACCCCCACACTTCTAGGGGTAACTAGAGAAAAAACATTTCTCCATGATCCACATTTCAGATAGAAAATCCGATGATGTTGTCCTAGTTTCTCCATAGACAATTTCCCACAGATGCCTCCTATTACATGCTCATATTAGCTCACTCATATGACATGGTGCATTTACATACTCAGTTACATCATTATAACACTTCATATCAAGTGATAATGTTAATACTTAACACATGAAAATGGTGATCATGGGTTGATTTGGATAATAAATAATGATGCTTTGGAGTTATGATTGTTTCCTTGTCTCTGTTGATGATTGTAGTGTCGTGTGACATTCTCCATGATACGTTCTCCTCTATGAATGAGTTGAGTCAACCTATGAGAGAGCCCAGTGTTGGGTGTGCCCGTGTGATGGGGTGTATCATTCTCCTTTAGAATGATTTGATTCGTGCCCCAGTGTTGGGTGTGCCCATGTGATGGGTGTATCATTCTCTGTTGTGTGAGAGTTGAGTCGATGTGGTCTCCTTCCTTTGTACTCCTGTGGACTCAGTTGAGATAGAGATATTTTGAGTATGACATCCATGTGGCGGAGCACATGTGGATGTGTCCCTAGTGGCTGAGCACTAGTGGTCGTGTGGATCCCTTTATATATTGTCAAAGTGTAATATATACTTGTAACCCTAATTATTATGTAAAGGGTACAAGTCGGCCCCACCATATGTGAATAATAATTAATGTTTATTGTAATAAATAATTATATTTATGAGTTATTGAGGTTGGCCTTGTTGTGCCAATAGACACACCTATTGTTGTGCCAATAGACAAACCTATTGTTGTGTCTGGTCTAGTATAAATAGAGGTGATTTCCCCATTGAGGAAACACACTCTTACACACTCTCACATGTAAACTCGTAATTTCATCAAGTGCATGTAAGGTTGAAGTGTGCACCTCTCTTGGGTGCCAATTTCAAGGTTGTAGAAGCACCCTCTTATGTGCATTAGGGTTTATGGTTGGGGGATATTCTCTTCAAAATATAGCAAAGGATTGTTGGGTTTTATGCCCTTGAGTAGAAGGGTTTCCCAGGATAAATCTTGTGTATCTTGTGCATGGTAATTCTTCTTGTGATATTGGTTATTGCAGCACTCGTGTATGGTGTAGCTATATTTGTTTATGGTTCAAGTACATGGTAAATGAAATAAACCTCATTATTGAGCCTATAATAGTGAAAATTCAACATGGTATCAAAGCATAGGACTTGAATGAGCCATTTCACAACCCTTCAAGCAGGTCGTCCTCTCTTCTGCAGAACCGTACGGACCTCCTAGGGTTTCCATAAAAAGGTACGGCCCTCTCCTTTTTGGTTGTTTCAGTACTCTACACTGAAACGTTGGGGCTAAATTTGGAATAGGAGTGTATGGCCTCCTTCAGTACACCTCCGACAACTTTCAGATTGCAATTCCGATAATTTTGGATTTTTGGCCCTAGGGTTTCTAGGGTTCCGCAATTTTTTGCAGAATTTCGATTTTAGGGTTTCTGCAACCCATTGAAGGAGTTTTTCAATCTTACCAATGTTCTTATTACTTTCAAGGATTATTTTTGGCAGTCATAAGTCCAACAAAACCTAAGGTTTCTATCATAGCCTAGTCATTAGGTTTCCTAGCCTAGTCATTAGGTTTCCTAGCCTAGTTGCTAAGGGTTTGTGGAAGAATCTGCAAACCATGAGGAACAAAACCTTGGTGGAAGATAGGCTTGATGGATCAAGAAAATTCAGTTCCTAGAAGTCAAGACTACAAATCACCCTGGAAGAGGATGACCTATTGAGTGTGATACAAAATGTTTTACCAGAGATAACTACTAATGAAGATAAAGAAGAATGGAAGTAACATGACGTCAAGGCAAGGAAGACAATTATCTACTCAGAAAGAGATTGTCCTACCAGGAAGAAAGGAAGAAAACTTTCCTCCATTGCTGATGTTGATCCAGATCCACATCAAAGAGATGAAGACATCAAATATGAATCCTTCTTATTCATATCAGCACTCTTAGGTATGGTTCCTACTGATAATGATATTTGGTTAATTGACAGTGGTGCCTCCGGGGACATGACCAGATATAGAGATCATCTAACATATCTTGCTGATAAAGAGACCATTCTACATGTCATACTTGGAGACAATGCCAGATATAATGTGAAAGGGGTTGTAACTTCTACATTCCAACTAGACTCTGACATACCCCTTCAGTTGAGTGAGGTACTATATGTACCTGGGATGAAAACGAACCTTGTCTTTGTTTTTTCCTTAGAGGATAAAGGATACAAGGTTACCTTTTCTGAAGGAAAAGTTCTTTCATGGCACAAGAACTCACATATGACTCTACCCGAGTAATTGGTTTTCGAGGTAACAAGCCTTCCAAAGATACAGGTTCATCATAATGGTGTTTGCAGAGGTAGTTCTCTTGGAAAGAATGTCAAGGGGTCCTTCTTGTGTAGTGACAGCAGATCCAAGGGGATCTTGGACTTGATACATTCAGATGTGTGTGGACCCATGATTGTTGCCTCCTTGAATGGATATTTGTACTATGTGATCTTCATAGATTATCGCTCTCGGAAGACATGGATTTATTTCTTGAAGACCAAGGATGGAGTCCTTGCGAGATTTCAAGAATTCAAAGCTCAGGTTGAGAACCTGACTGGAAGGAGAATCAAGGTGCTAAGATCAGATAATGGAGGAGAGTACACCTCCATGGATTTCAGTGATTTTTGTATTGAGGCGGGGATCAAGAGGGAGTACACAGTTCCTTATAACCCTCCGCAAAATTGGGTTGTGGAGAGGAAGAACAGAACCATCATTGAGGTAACAAAAGCAATGATACATGATCAGAATCTACCTATGATTATGTGGGAAGATGCATCGATGACAACAATATATGTTCAGAAAAGAATTCCTCACTAGATTTTGAAGAACATGACTCTTAAAGAAGCTTTCACCGGAGAGAAGCCTGAGGTTGGACACTTCAAGATATTTGGGTGTCCAGTATACTTTCATGTACCCAAGGAGAAGAGAACCAAGCTAGACCCTTTAGGAAGAAAGGGTACATTTGTGGGATACAGTGAATCTTCGAAGGCATACTGGATCTACATCCCTAGTCAAAGACAGATTAAGGTAATCATAGATTTCATATTTGAGGAAGAGATAGCCTTTTGAAGGTCCATAGAATCTTGAATGGATATTGACAGTGAGATAGTACATTCTCCCCCTTCAGTAGTTCAGAGGGAGACATCCATTGATCCAGTTTCTCCAGTTGATGTTTCCAGAGACATTGCAGTAGGCCATAAAAAGCATGCCTGAGCTCAACAAACTCTACAGGAGGCAGAGGGACATACAACTCCTCGAGGCACATTCCTAGAGAGAAAGAGACCACAAATATTTTCGACCTATGTTTTAGCCATGAGCCACATCATTAATACTGAGCCTTCTTGTCATGGAGAAGCAGCAGGTATGGCAAGCTGCCATGACAGAAGAGTATCGGTCCATCATAAAGATTGATGTGTGGAATATTGTTCTGAGATAAGAAGGGAAGTCTATAGTGACTTCCAAGTGGATCTATAAAATCAAGCATGCAGCTAATGGAAGTGTCTAGAAGTAAAACGCGAGATTTGTAGCCCGAGGATTCTCACAGGTGGAGGGAATTGATTATGAGGAGATATTTTCTCTTGTAGCCAGATATAATTCCATCTATACTATCATTGCACTATATGTATCGATGGGTTGGAAACTACATCATATGGATGTAAAGACATCCTTTCTCAATGGTGATATTGAGGAAGACGTTTACATCGAGCAGCCAAAAGGATTTGTGATACATCAGCAGAAGTCTCATGTGTGGAGGTTGAAGAAAGCCATGTATGGACTAAAACAGACACCTTGTGCTTGGTATGAGAAGATGGATGGATTCTTGATGAGTTTGGGCTTCAGAAAGAGTGTTGTTGATACAAACCTATATTATCATATTTTTGGTGATGAGTGCCTATTTTGGTCCTATATGTTGATGATTTATTCCTCACCGGTTCAGAAATTTGTATTGTTGAATGCAAGTATGCATTGACTTCTGAATTCGAGATCAAGGATCTTGGTATGATGCACTACTTCTTGGGACTAGAAGTATGGTAGAGGAATGATGAGATTTTCCTGAGTCAAGGAAAATATACAGTGGATATATTGAAGAAATTCGGTATGACAGACTGCAAATCCATGCCTACACCGATGGTGATGGATCTGAAGAAAATGAATGAGACTTATATTTATTCAGGAAAGATTGATCCTCGTATATACCGACAATTGATTGGATCATTGATGTATCTGGTTAACACCAGACCTGATATATGTTATGCAGTGAACGTACTCAGTTAGTTCATGAGTTAGCCCAGACAAACTCACTGGATAGCAGCAAAGCATGTATTGAGATATCTACGAGGCATAATTGGATATGGCATGAGATATGCCTCCAATGTAGACATGAGATTGTAGGGATATGTCGATGCAGATTGGACAGGGAGCACAGTGGACTAGAAGAGCACATCTGGTTGTTTTTTTACCTTGGAATCTGCCATGGTTTCCCGGTGCAGTAGGAAACAGAGCTTTGTGGCTTTGAGTACTGCAGAAGCAGAGTATATAGCATTGAGTGTGGCAGTCTGTGAAGCAGTGTGGCTTTGCACGATCCTTGCATATTTATTTGATCATGAGATGGATTCTACCATTATTCATTGTGATAACCAGAGTTGTGTGAAGTGCTTAGAGAATCATGTGTTTCACGATAAATTGAAACACATTGAGATCAAATACCATTATATCATAGATATGGTGAAGAGGAAAGCAGTACATGTGCAATACCTTTCTACACATGAGCAGATTGTGTATGTCTTCACCAAACCGTTTGTCAGGACGAAGTTTGAGTACTTTTGTGAGAGACTTGGACTGGTGTAGAATGTCGCCTGAGCTAATAGGGAGTGGTGATTATTGCAGCGTCGTGTGACATTCTCCAGAATACGCTCTCCTATGTGACTGAGTTGAGTCGACCCGTGAGAGATCCCAATGTTGGGTGTGTCCATGTGTTGGGGTGTATCATTCTCCTCTGGACTGAGTTGAGTCGTGCCCCAGTGTTGGGTGTGCCCATGTGATGGTTGTATCATTCTCCTATGTGTGAGAGTTGAGTCTATGTGGTCTCCTGCCTTTGTACTCTTGTGGACTCAGTTGATTCAGGCTTGAGATGGTACTCCAGATGATTCTCATGTGGACTCAGTTAAGATAGAGATCTATTGAGTATGACGTCCCTATGGATGAGCACAGGTGGACATGTCCCTAGTGGCTTAGCACTAGTGGACGTGTGGATCCCTTGCTATATTGTCTAAGTGTAAGATTTACTTGTAACCCTAATTATGATGTAAAGGGTACAATTTGGTTCCACCATATGTGAAAGATAATTATTTTTTATTGTAATAAACAATTATATTTCTGAGTTATTGAGGTCAGCCCTGTTGTGCCAATAGACACACCTATTGTTGTTTCTGGTCTAGTATAAATAGAGGTGATTTCCCCATTGAGGAAACACACTCTCACGTGTAAACTCGGAATTTTAGCAAGTGCATGTAAGGCTGAAGTGTGCACCTCTCTTGGGCGCCAGTTTCAAGGTTGTAGAAGCACCCTCTTGTATGCATTAGGGTTTATTGTTGGGGGATCTTATCTTGAGAATATAGCAAAGGATTGTTGGGTTTTCTTCCCTTGAGTAGAAGGGTTTCCCAAGATAAATAGTGTGTATGTTGTGCATGGTGTTGGTTGTGGAGCCTGATTATCTTCCTAATTTAGAGGTCTTTTACTTTCAGCCGTGTTTATACCCCATGAAGTATTTACACCCTAGAA